>JAGFBZ010002464.1:0-161154 GCA_018398805.1 Hirundichthys speculiger | reverse complement strand
CTACTCACAGTTAGTGTCCATGAATATGGGTATAGATCATCTGGTAAATAGAGTCTTGTCTTTTGGTTCAGCTCTGTCTTCACCACAACAGACCAGTACAGAGTCCCCATTACTGCAAATGCCATTCTGATCCACTTGGTGATCTTCCACAAGTGTCCAAGATACTTTAACTTTTACACTTCAGGCAGCACCTTACTCCCAACCTTGGGAGGGCATTCCACCCTTTTCTGTCTGAAAAACCACCCGTTTTTCTGTCTGAAAACCACCCTTTTCTGTCTGAAAACCACCCTTTTCTGTCTGAAAACCACCGTTTTCTGTCTGAAAACCACCCTTTTCTGTCTGAAAACCACCCTTTTCCATCCGAGATCCATGGCATTTTACACTCAGCTGATGTGTGAAATGCTGGAATCTTCAGCTCCAGCGAGAGCTGAAGATTCCCGCTTGATCAGGCCAACATCATCTGCAAAAAGCAGAGATGAATTCCTGACACCACCAAACTGGAACTCCTCTCCCACCTGGCTGCAGCCTTGAAATCCTGTCCTGGGGATGTAATGATATGGAAAATTTGATATCTATTATAGTGACCAAATTATCAGGGTTTACGATATTATAGCAGTATTCTTAATTGGTCTACAAATGTCCAAAAAACACATACATTAAAACAATTTCACAAAATCTTTTGATTTTCTTGTCATACTGAAACATTAGAAGCCAAAATCTTAACAAAATGAAACTTTCACACTAAAAGGGCAAACAACTGGCACAGAAAGAGATTTTATTTTAAATGAACAAAATAAATTACAGGAACAAAGCTTATTTGTCTGGTGCAAACTCAAATGAACACTCTAACACCCATCAGGGGTGCCGCTCGGGATTTTGGGCCCCATGAAAAGAATCTTTACCGGGTCCCCCAACACAGCGCCGAAATTTGTTGATGCTATTTTTGATCATTAGGGGCCTCTCTGGGCCCCCCCCAATCATGGGCCCCTATAATCCGTATCCTTTACCCCCCCTTTTCGGCGCCCCAGCACCCATGGTAGGTCAAAGTATGCAATCAATTATCAGGAACAAAAATTATAGTTATAGTATTGTTGGGCTCCTGTCGGTTAACAGAGAATATAAATCTATACACGCTGGGCTGCTGTTGATGCTCACTACACTTTACATCTAACCCCGTTTTCATTCTGCCGTCCCACGACACACACACTACATTACCCATAAGGCCACACCATTACCCAAAAGGCCACCTTCTTAAAGGGGCCAGGCTGGCTCACAGCATTTATTCGCTGTGAGAGAATGTGCACAACATCCTGTGATGCTTGGGTGATGCGTCTCAGCCAATCAGAGCTCAGATTCTAGAGTTCTGGGCCAATCAGAGCTCAGATTCTAGAGTTCTGGGCCAATCAGAGCTCAGATTCTAGAGTTCTGGGCCAATCAGAGCTCAGATTCTAGAGTTCTGGTCCAATCAGAGCTCAGATTCTAGAGTTCTCGGCCAATCAGAGCTCAGATTCTAGAGTTCTGGGCCAATCAGAGCTCAGATTCTAGAGTTCTGGGCCAATCAGAGCTCAGATTCTAGAGTTCTGGGCCAATCAGAGCTCAGATTCTAGAGTTCTGGGCCAATCAGAGCTCAGATTCTAGAGTTCTGGGCCAATCAGAGCTCAGATTCTAGAGTTCTGGGCCAATCAGAGCTCAGATTCTAGAGTTCTGGGCCAATCAGAGCTCAGATTCTAGAGTTCTGGGCCAATCAGAGCTCAGATTCTAGAGTTCTGGGCCAATCAGAGCTCAGATTCTAGAGTTCTGGGCCAATCAGAGCTCAGATTCTAGAGTTATGGGCCAATCAAAGCTCAGATTCCAGAGTTCTGGTCCAATCAGAGCTCAGATTCTAGAGTTCTGTCTGTGTTTCTCTGTTGCTTTCAGGAGGCTGTGAGTTATCGTTTGACGTTTTGCTGGCAGCTGCGACCTCTCGTCTGCTGTGGGGTGGATTTACGTGGAATTTTTGCAAATTTTTCTTGATTTTTTTATCATGTTATATATTTCTTAAAAATCTGCGAATAACTAAAACCGCAGAACTTGAAGCGCAAATTGGCGAGGGATCAGTGTAGTTGTGAAAACCTGTCAGATCAGTTTGTGGCCTGTGACAGGTTCAATGAGGGGTTTGTTGGGGTTTATGTTGGGCTCATGGTGGAGTCCATGGTGGGGTTGGTTGTGAGGTTTATGTTCTGGTTGGTATACGCTACCTGGAAGTGGAAGCAGTGTGTCATAGTCAGAGGGCGTCATATTGGTGTTGATGGGACCGGCATGTGCTGCTCCTGAGACCTGTGCCCCCACCGATTCTGAATGTCCACCTACAAAAAACGAACAACGGGTTTATGAGTAGCACAGGAAGTCCCACTGGACTCTGGTACCAAATAAAATGAGTTGCAGCTGCCAACCCCAGTGACAATGTGACAATGATTTTATGTTTATGGAAATGAAGGGCTCACCAGGTCTGGGGGGCTGAGGCTTCCTTTCCTCAATGGGGAGCTCTGGAGGACTGTTCTCCAAGTATCTGCATAAGAGAGGTAACGTTCTTGGTTTACAGCAGCCAAGCTTATGTTCTCAAGTGAAATCCACGTTTCAGCGTTACCGTGACTGTCTACATACAGAGGTGTACGTGATAGCCTGGCAACATCATCCTCCAGCATTTCCACCGATGCTCTACCATATCACTGCAGAAACCTACAGGGTCTACTGTAGGTGTACTGTAATAGTATTACACAGAGTTAAAAAATATATGCTCAGGGGTCATGCTCTGGGTCTCTGAAAAGCACCTAGAGACAATTTCTGTTGTAATACAAGCTATACAAATAAAAGTGAATTGAATTGAATTGAACTGAAAACAGATGGCCTGAGCCTGACTCCCACTAAAGTATTCATCAGAAGTGGCTGGAATACCCATCTTACCTGGTTCTAGTGTCAATCTCACTTCTTGGTATCTATTTGGACTTGTTATCGTAGATGACCGCCGTGACCCTACATAGGACTAAACAGGTATGGATGATGGATGGATCTTTGTTGACCTGGCAACTAACCTCAACCTCTAATGAACCCCATTCTTGAATTTTACTCCACTTGTGTACTGTCATGGATCTGAGTCCTTGGTCCCTAGCAGATTTCTCTACATCGTTATTTAATCCTTTGAAACAGTTTAATCCTTTAAATTTACACGTGCAACAATCTGTGAAGCAGGGAAGGAGTAGAAAGTTGCAGTTTCACTTCATAAACCTTTGTTTTCCAGACCCAGCTGGTGTCTCCAGGCTTGTATCTGTCCCGTTTATCTTCCAGACCGTCTGAAACTGTCTCTTGGCAGTATAAATTATTGTTTGTCGACAACGGGCAACATTCGGTTTTGTAAAATTAAAAAACAAACCATCCATCCATTATCCATGCCCGCTTAATCCTCTGCAGGGTCACGGGGATCTGCTGGAGTCTATCCAGGGGTACACCTGGACAGGTACCAGTCCATCACCTGGACAGGTACCAGTCCATCACAGATTAACCAACCCAGAGGATGGAAAAAAATCTAGTTCCTCTAATGACCACTAGGGGAATGGCTCCAAAAGTGAATTGATCTCCAATGACATCTATGTTAAAACATCCTTTAAACCAGAAATAAAAATACTTTTAACCTGGTACAAGAAATAGTTTTGGTCTTTATAGAGAGATTTCATTTTCTTTACAATTGTAAGTGCGTGAACTTTTATGTACTTCATCAGGTAAAATTACATAAAGCAACACATTTATGGATAATTAGGGCTATGACAGGGTCGGCAACCTTTACAATCAGAAGGGCCATTTTTTGCCCCTCCCCCCTTAATAATATTCATTTTTAGCTGCAAAACCTATTTGACCCTCAAATGTAGATAACACAGTATATGAAGTTTTATATATAGTTACACTGTATGAGGAAACTGAATCTGTCCAAAAGCTAGTATATTTCGCAGTTTTTAAAGTTTTTAATGCAAAAGGAGCTCATACAAGACATTAATTAAATTTTCTTTTCCAATTTTTTTGTCATCCATTGTAAAAGAGCTCTAGTTTGTTGCATTTATGAAATTATAGAACAACAAACAGAAAACAGTCTACATTTTATTGCTGTTTTTACCTGTTACAACAAAGGAAAACCTCAAACTCTTATAAAGACTGAATATTGGGGGCTGTTGCACTGTAGATGTTTGGGAGCAGAACCAAGACAATTTCCTATCAACGTGTTGACATGTTGACTGTAAATATACAGAATCTTGAATCTTTTGAAAAAAAACACTGGCATGTGTAAACCTACTTTAAAATAAAACAAAGAAACATGCAGGTCTATTTGAGTCATTCCCTTATTTATAAAACATTGATCAAATAAAAAGTAGCCCACTTTGAAATAAATAAAATGTATAGCTGCAGCCTAATAGTTTTTAAAATAGTAAACATAAAAATAGGCCAGTTTGTATTTAATTATGACTTAGTTCATTTCAGTGTGTTGTCTTTTCTCCTCAGCCACGTACAGCAAACAACCATTGAGCCTGAACATAAAACACAACTACATCAGCTCAGCCTCAAGTTCTAAAATAAATATGTCTTTGAAAAATAATAACCTATTAAATGATAGTGTTCTCACCTGTTTAATGTGATTTCTGTTTCTGAACATCACTGCAGAGCTTCTCTAAATCAGAGCTGTAAGACATGGTCTGTGATTTTACCTATATAGCAATTTAACTTATCTTAGGTTCTGAGCTTTAATAACAGGGCATAGTCATTTTTGTTTTTAAGAAAATATGGCTCGCCATATTGTTACGCTTATTAAGAGACCATCTAAAACTTTTGGGTTCTAGTTTTTTTTCACTGGGTGAAATTTTATTGTGATTTCATGAAGTCAAAGAAAACAATGATTGTTCTCACAATACCTCAGACAGAATGCTAGGTGGAAGTGTAGCATTAGCTTAACGTCAGCATATGAATTTAGCTGATACCACAGATGTCTTTATTCTTTATGCTCACAGCTGCTGGGAGCTTGAAAGCATTAAACTGCTAAACAGGTGGGGTCCATGTAATCTGCAGATCAAATTTGGTGGACTGGGGAGAGCCATTGTGAGTGGGAAGTTCCCAGTTCCCACTGGGCATATTACAAAGGGTCCAGAGATAAAGGTGGGCATAGTTCTGGTCGGAAAACAGGAAGCTCCAGCTGTAAGGGATCTATGATGATGTTAGCTACTTAGCTGACCCATCTTAAAACCATCTAACCTACGCAGGAGCCAGAGGGCTGACCATAGGACTCTACTAAAATGGAAGGACACATTGAATGGCCACCACTGTCACATGACCAATGAAGTCTGAAGCAACGAACACCGAACAAAATATGTGCTGGTATACTTCTGCAGGTTGCAAATAAAGATTATAACCGTTCTCTCACTTTAGGGCAAAGGATTGAATCGAATCAAAAACATGCAGCTTTATATTTTTGTCTAATATTAGAGCAGAATCAGAAGCAGTGACTTAAAGAAACTGAAGAAACTATTGAAGAAGGCTGGCTTCGTTCTGGGGAATGTTCTGGAGCCTCTGGAGGTGATTGTGTGAAGGGGGATACCTCGTAAAATGAAAAACATCATGGACAACTCTGTACATCCTCTTCAAGACGCAGTGATTCAGCAACCAGCCTTCAGAGACTTCTTAAGATCTGCTAGCATTCAGACGGCTACAGAAGATCCTTCCTGAACACAGAAATATCCCTCCATAATGAATCATTGAAGACACCTGATTTGTGACCCTTTGGGAACTTCAAATCTGTTGATGAGCATGAAGCACTGAGTGAAGTTTACTGCACACAGTTGGGATTGGAACATGTTTCGTTATAGCATTATAAAGCAGCTGCTATAATTCCAGTCTGCCACCAGATTTCACTGTTGCTTCTCAGTCAAGTCCCGAAGCTTCAAACTATTTTCAGTTCAAAATGAAAGAAAGACTCAGTGCTTCACAAGGCTTCATTGGCCCATCACTTCCCTCACTACTGGTTGGAGCGCATGCATCCATCTCTCTTGGTCTTTGTCTAAATGAAAGCCAGAAGGTTTTCTAGTCTTTATAAGGTATGGTTTCACTTCCAGCCCATAATGAATATGAGCATGTAGAATAAACTGGTATATACAGTATTTATCAAATAAACATTCAGCTTACGACTTTGGGGAACGACTAAACATCTTTATAGATCATGAGAGTTAACAAAAGATGGTGTAGGTTAAATCTCTGGAAGAAAGTGTATGTATGCATCACTCTGACAACCGAACAATAAATCAGCAGCCTAATTAGTTTTCAGTAAAACCAGAACTTCCCTCCGGGCTCCAGATTGATCTGAAGTGACAGCTCTATCAAAGCGTCCGCTGCAGCCTGACACACAGGAAAACCTAATCTGATTCTGGCCGCTGCTAAAAGGCCATTAGACGCTCAGCATCATCCTTGAAAGCCGTTTCAAAGCAGGATTTTTCCCTGAGGGCAGCAGACCTCAGCACAGAAGGTTGCTGGGTCTGAAATCACCAAGAAAACAGAGCAAAGGGCTGGAAGGACCAAACTTTGGAGAAAACAGAAGTATCTCACTCAGAAAGTCCTTACTGCTCTTCTCACTGTTTTATCAAAGGTATCAAATATCAAGGAAGCTGGATAGTTTTCACCGTCTCTTCAGTGCTGATTCTGTTCATAGAGCTGTAGAACTGTGTAGAACCAGTTTGGATCATGAGACCGTCAGCAAGTCCTGACTGACATGGAACTTGTTGCCCGGACGACGCCTGGCATGGACGCTTCTTGCTGCTGCTCCAGGACTTGTCCCTGCTACGCTGGACGCTGGACGCTGGACGCTGGACGCTGGACGCTCCAGTTTGTCCCCGGTTTGTGGTGATCTGCGGTCGGATGTCTACATACTGTCTGCAGGGGGCGGATCGGTCCTCTTACGGCTGGTGGAGACCTGCCGCCGCGGACATGGACGGTTTCGCTTGAGGCCGATTCGGGAAAGCTAAGCTAAGTAGCCCTGAACTGCTACCCGCGGCAACCACCGCCACTGGATCCGGGCTGCAGCGTCACGGAGCCGGGACGGGCCCCCAACGTAGCGGCGGCGGCATGCTACCCCCGTCCAGCAGTCTACACGCCGGATGGGTCAGCTGACCTGGCAGGGGCCGTCTGGTGACCTGGTGGGGCCCAGCACCGCCGGGGGAGACGACAACGGCCTGGTCCGGTCCGCATGATGAACCGGGCTCTGGGACGGTCGGCTCCGTCGCTCGCCGGACTGAATGGAGCTCAGTCTTCCCAGAGGAGACGGTTGGTTCATCTGTGTTTCCTCCTCTGACCTGGAGATATCTCACTGGTCATCATTATGGAGATATACTGGTTCTAACGGCTGTTAACTGTTCTAACGGCTGTTAACTGTTTTAACAGCTGTTAACTGTTTTAACGGAGTTAACTGTTTTAACGGCTGTTAACTGTTTTAACGGATGTTAACTGTTTTAACGGCTGTTAACTGTTTTAACGGCTGTTAACTGTTTTAATGGATGTTAACTGTTTTAACGGCTGTTAACTGTTTTAATGGATGTTAACTGTTTTAACGGCTGTTAACTGTTTTAACGGCTGTTAACTGTTTTAACGGCTGTTAACTGTTTTAATGGATGTTAACTGTTTTAATGGATGTTAACTGTTTTAACGGCTGTTAACTGTTTTAACGGCTGTTAACTGTTTTAACGGCTGTTAACTGTTTTAACGGCTGTTACCAGGAGTTAGCACTCGGACCACGGGACCGGGCATGAAAAGGAGCGCTGGACGCTAGCAGCTCCTCTAGTACACCAGACTGGTGTACTGAAACTTGAATTTCCCCCTTGGGGGATTAATAAAGTATTTTGAATTGAATTGAATTGAATTGAATTGAACTGAACTAAATTTAAGAGAATATGTCTAGCTCTCTGATCACTGCTGTACATCCCTGAATCTAGTGAGGCTGAAGATCACTTTCCTCCGATGATGACCAGAAGAACAGCCGGTACCGTTCTGCTGGTTCTGATGCGATGATGACCACTGATCTTCCTCGTCACGGGCAGCCAGCAGTTCCTTCATGCTGTTTTCATTCCAATTTCCTGCCATCTTGTTTTTTTCCAAATTTGTTCCTGAATGAGTGCTGATGAATTGTGGTGATTATTTGTGTTTGATACATGACAAAGCAACTTTACATTACTGACTTAAATCACTGTTAAACCTTTTACTGGGGTTCAGACATTTAACACTACAGCTCCCACAACCAACAAAAGTTTCTGACACCCATAAATGCCCCAACTAGTCCCGAATTGTTATTAATTATTAATTGGAATTGTTAAGAATAGTTTCCTCACTAGACTTTGACTGAATGTCGGTGCCCTCAGGTATTCAACACATCTGCTAAACATCTGTGGGCTCAACTTGAAGTAAATACACAGAAGCTATAGTCCTCCTGCAGCAGTCGTAGGTTTAAATCTAAATCTTCTCTCTCTGTGTGCCGACTGTCAGTAAAGCCGATTTTAAAGAAAAAAGAAAAAAGAAAAAAGGCAACTCATAAAATAACCACTGGAGAGGTGATTAGGGTTATATGAATTTGTTGGGAGTGGTAGGGGTGTTCAGGAGAAACCAAATGATCTTTTTATTCTAGTGTTTAAAGGATTAGCAACTGTGCTCTCTTTAGTATGTTGGACACGTTCAGAAAGACCACCTTAGCGCTTAATTACTGGCTTGAAAGTGATTTAAGAGAGTGATGCAACCTGTTTTTTCTTTGTATCTCTGAGCTATTTAACAGGTCTACAGACCAAAACCCTGTTTTTTTAAATGGTTATATTTTAGTTTGCACTGCTTTACAATTCAATTACTTTACAGTCCAGTAAAGTAAACTAGATAAAGTTAAATAGATGTGGGATGTATGATCCAAATAAGCAACTACGACTTTAAACAGATGTTCATCATGAAACACTATTTCAGATTCTGTGTTTTCAAAGGTTTGAATGAACTAAGAACTAAGAATGTGAGCTGACATTTCGATAAAGGACAAACGGTGCACGTGTGTTACTCTTCGACTGAATAAACTATGGACACGTGGCCCATTGATTTTTACAGCAACCATTTGAAGTGCTTTTTTGTCAAACTCCTCAGAGCCATGTTGCAAAGAGCTAGCTACAACACCCCCACCAGTTAGCTGTTTTTAGCTGGTGAAGCTTCTGCTAACCGAGGATGATCATTAATATTACTTTATATTAATTTCTTTACTCGAGCAGCTCGCCACAGAGGCTCCATGCCGATGGGGCAGTCACAATGATTGACGCTACGTCCCAGAACTATCCTGCTTACATTAGCCTCATTAGCCAACATTAGCCTCTGAAACAGGCTGAGCTCTCACTGAGACTCTTTCACCGGTAACCTGCTGGGACCTGCAGCCATCTTCCCAGCCAAAGGCCTTCGCAGTGGGACATCCGGTCTCTAATGTTGGTTTTTTGGAGACATGAAATGACTGCTGCCGTTAGCACAGCTAAGCTAAGCCAAGCTAAACTTCCTTCCAGACCAACCACAGCTGATCATGATGGTGTGCAGGGTTCAAACACATTTTAACCAAAATATTTCAACCAATTTTCCATTATGTTTTGGCACTAATCCATGACCGCATAGTCCAATTTTTTTAAACAAAATAAAAGACACTCTATATCATTAGAAAAAAACACCCTTCACAGGCTGCCACCAGTTTCATAATTCAATTCAATTCAATTTTATTTATATAGCGTCTGTTACAATGACAATTGTCTCTAGGCGCTTTACAGAGACCCAGATCATGACCCCCGAGCAAATATCATTAACTTAAATTATAATATTAAATTCAAAAGAAAAAAGATAACAGAGTCACCGTATTATTACTAGGCTACTACACTACATGGTTCAAATTTTCAAGACTTTTCCAAACCTTTGTGGGTTTTATAAAAGTCCAAAACTTTTCCAGGCCCGGAAAATCCCATTTTCAAAATCTATTACTTTTTCCAGGTTTTTCTAACCTGTACGAACCCTGGGTCTGTTACAATCAACACAAACACAAGAAAACATATTTATGTATGAATTTATTGGATGTGGTAGAAAAAAGGAATTCACACCCATTCAAATCTAACCATAGAGACCAAAACTGATCTTTGTACGCGAGTGTAATTACGTTTAATTTTAACATGACAGTCAACTGGGATTTTGGAGTCAGCCCCTAATGGTCAGTAGAGGAACTGCGCTCAAACCTATTTCCTGAATGAGCTTCAGTCCCGCAGTAGGATGGTTGTCACCTGGTCGTACTCACCTGTGGTTGCTGCCCAGTGAGGACGGAGTCGGCGTTGTTGAGGTACGTGGGAGGACGTCGTTCTCTTGACCAGCTTTTTCACCGTTAGAGAAGAGCTGCAAACAACGAGAAAAAAGAGAGGAAGCCCCGCCCCCAAAAAGAAAAAGGTTAATGTCAATTAAATCAAATCACGGAAATAAACTTAAATTCAGTGTCTCATTTATGAGGCATTTGTTGTTGCTCATTCTGGAAGGAAAGATGGCAGTGGTCATGGAAAAACTTTTAATTTGAAGGGACAAACAGATAAGATTTAACTCATCATCCACAATTAATGAAAGCAAATCATTTTGAAATCTCTGGCTAGTGTAAAAATGTTCATGGAGCTATATCTAAGTTATAATACTGGTTTATTTGAAAAAGAGAACTGAAACTGGAAAAGAAAATCAAATAAAAAAAACTGAAACTGAAAATCAACCTGTTAACCTGTAACCTGTTAACCAATTAACCTGACATGCATGTCTTTGGACTGTGGGAGGAAGCTGGAGAACCCGGAGAACCCGGAGAACCTGGAGAACCCGGAGAACCCGGAGTACCCGGAGGAAACCCACGTAAGCACGGGGAGAACATGTAAACTCCCCACAGAAAGACCTGCTGAGGTTCAGACCAGGAACCTTCTAGCTGTGAGGCAACAGTGCTAACCACCAAACCACCTTGCTCCCCGAGTTTGGATATAAATTTTAAAAAAATTTGATTAGTGAATTTTTACTGAAAGCTACGCTGCCATATTTCAGTTTTTTTGGCCCTTTCAGTTTCAGAAATTATGCTTTTAGATTCAGTTCTTCTGATCAAGTTCAAAACTGTCTTCAATGTTTTTCACTGTAAATAATCTTTCAACAGTAGAACACTGAACTCCAGATAGTTTGGAAATGTTTTTATAATCTTTTCCAGATTGATTTGAAGCAACAGTTGCTTCTGTAACACCAAGGCTACACAGTCGAATGCTCCAGATCAGCAAACTGCCAAAACACCTGCTTTTATAGACGTCTGCACACTTGCTGATGATCAGTTCTGATCATTGAATTGAGATCAGGTCAGAGGAAATCAGGACTGATGATTAACTATGGAAGCAGTGGGGGGGCACTTTGTGGAACAATGAAGAAAACCTTTTAATTCAGCTTTCTCCTTTTCATTTCTTAAAGCCCTACCTTGGAGCTGTGCGAGTCTCGTGGAGCCTCCATCCTTGGATGCAACCTGCCAGAGTCCTGGTGGTCTTCTCTGGTCCTGTGGACATCCATCACGTCTCTGGAGCTCTGAGCTTCGGCCAGAACCGTGGAGTTTAACGGGGTGGATGGGGAGGAGGAACCGGAGATCCAGGAGTGGCGTGATCCTGGCGGGATGGGAGGAGGACGCTCAGGTGGAGGTGGTGGAGGAAGGCCCCTGTGGACGGGAGGTGGAGCTGGGAGGGGCTTGTCTTGCTTCCTGGACACACCTGGTGAAGACTAGACAGATGGGAAGATGCAGTAAGTTCACTGACATGAGAAATGGCTAAAGCCGACAGATACTAAACAATATTACCAATATTGCTAAACAATATTGATTTTTAAAAGAGGACAATGACATCCTCTCACATCAAAAGACAATAATCCAAAATGTTTAAATCAGAGTTAAGATTGCCTTTTAGTGAGCTGCAATGACTTACTTTTAGTTTTAATTGTTTATATTTTTTACACTTCTTTTATATTAATATATCTTAATTAATGTTACTGTTTTATCAATATTGCTGCACTTTGTCAAGCATTATGACTTTATTTGTGAAAAGTGCTATTATATATATATATATATATATATATATATATATATATATATATATATATATATATATCACATATATATTAATGGAAAAAATGGTTAGACCACCCTTGTTTTCTTCAGTTTCTTGTTCATTTTAATGCCTGGTACAACTAAAGGTACATTTGTTTGGACAAACATAACGATAACCACAAAGATTGCTCATAAGAGTTTTATTTAAGAGCTGATATCTTACCATTTTCCATGGTTTTCTTGATTATAACCTTAATCACTTAAGTTTTTACATCAATAGCTATGGCGTTGTACTGCCAAAAACACTGCTTTTATGCATTCAGTGTTTTCTTTTCTGTCTGTTTTAGTCACATGATGACGTTTAGTGGTACCAGGTATTAAAATGAACAAGAAAGTGAAGAAAAAAATGGTGGTCTAATCATTTTTTCCATGACTGTATATATATATACATATATATATATATATATATATATATATATATATATATATATATATATATATATATATATATATATATGTTTACTAACTTACTTAAAACATTACAAAACAGTAAAAAAAAAAAGCAAAAATAAGAAAATAAGGGGCAGAGCTGTGAAACATTGCCATCTTTAGTAAATGATTGCCAACATCCCTTAAAACTGAAACTACAGCTGGTGGTTTGTTGTAGCTGATCCACAGGGCTCATTTATATGCAGCACTGGACTTTAAAGTGAGAAGTTAACTCACTTCTTTTAGTTTACATGACAAATGTGAAGTCATAGTTTTATACAGATTAGGGACCCAGCCGTCTGCACTGCCAGTCATATTCAGTTAAATCCGAGATTTTCAATGACCGACAGGAGGTGGTCATCCAGAATAATAGTTCTACAGTTTTGTCCATTATCTCTGTGGCTTTCTGGTTTTCTTTGGGAATGTATGTTGTTTTTAAAAGATAACTGTCTGTTCCTTTGACTTGTTAAGCTCCTCGTACTCTCTCACCAGATGAAGCTTGATAAGATTCTCATGTTATATTCATCAATATTTGAGCCACCTCTGGAAACTGCAGCCTTGCTCAATGAGTATGTTGCAGCTTTGCTGGCGTGATTTTCCATCATAATATAACTACGTTGCTGATAAACAGAAATGTTAATTCAACACTTCTCTCCCTGCTGACTCCAAACAGGCCGTTACTAGAAAGCCTTATGTGACCTGTAGTTCTGGTACTGGGTTCAGAATCGGACCAGTTCTATATTTAGGACAAACAAGAGCCAGAGAGGTTTTACCAAACCATTTCCATCAAGCTAAATAAAAGGAACAATTATCACACAACATAATTTCTAGATAAAGATTTTCCTTTGCGGACAGAAGCGTGATTAATGAGCTGAACTGAGGGGAAGTGATGACTTGTTTACCTGAGCGATGCAGAGACTCACCTTTGGGGAGCCGATGGGGCTGGCGGATGGCGAGCGGGCGGCGCCCTTCTGGATGAGCTCCCGCCGTGGAGGGACTGGGGGGAGGCTGAGGTGCTGGGTGTAGTGGAGCGGGTCGCCCACCTGGGTCTTCCTGTGGTGGCTAACGGGCGAGGAGTTGGGTGAAACCATGGGAGAGTTCTGACGCTCTGCAAAACTGAGAGGAAAGTGAATAACGGGGGTTTGATCACTCTTAAAATCATGTTTAATTCTTTAACTGGACTACAGTCAACTTGTTTTCGTCTCCGTAAAGTTACTTGAGATTACTTCTGTTGTGTACTAGCACTAAACAAATAAGGTGAATATATGGAACTTAGTTCAGTTTTATCCCAACAGAGCAATGGTCTCTGAGACTATGGGGCCCCGTTTGGGTCATAATTCAATGAATAAATGAGTCTATTATTATGAAATACAGGCGTTTATTATTATGAAATATTTCCCATTATTATGATAATGGTTTTGTTTTTCATAAGAATTAGCTTTTACATAATAATGGCTTTGTTTTTCATAAGAATGATTTGTGTGTCAATCACAGCAGAGAGGGCGGAGCCATTTATGTGATTGGCTGCTCTTTCATTCAGGCATAAGCAACAGAACAGTGAATATCGATAGTGGACGAGAGGTGCAGTTATACTCCAGGCCAGTAGGTGGCAGAATGCACCTCAGTTTACGGTTAAAAGTTGACATCGACTAAGAAACGTAGCGCGAAATGTAGGGAAAACTTGATTTTGACGGCATGGCGACGGGAGAAAGATCCTTTTCTGACTTACTCCGAAAAGTAAATCTCGATGTGAGTCCCCCACCAACTAGTCGATGTCAGAGCGTAGAATGGAGAAGGATCAGCCAATGAGCGCGCAGGTCAACCACTGGCCCCGCCCACTGGCAAAATATCATTATTATGTAAAAGCTCATTCTTATGAAAAACGAAGCCATTATGTAATTAAATATTCTTAGATTAAAAAAGCCATTCTGAAATAAACTATTATGCATTAAACTAAGATTGAATAATAATAAAAATATATTTCATAATAATTAAATTTTTTTCATAATAGTGGGAAATATTTCATAATAACACACATATATTTCATAATAATGTGAAATATTTCATAAAAGTAAACATGCATTTCATGATAATGGGGAATATTTCATAATAATAAACACCTGTATTTCATAATAATAGACTCATTTATTCATTGAATTATGACCCAAACGGGGCTCCATATGAGACTGCAGGTTTACTTGTTTCCAAAAGCAGAATAGGAAAGACTCCAGTCATCAGGCTCCTCTCTGGAGGAACCATCTCCCAGCTGGTTCCTCCAGAGAGGAACCTTCAGTCATCAGGCTCCTCTCTGGAGGAACCATCTCCCAGCTGGTTCCTCCAGAGAGGAACCTTCAGTCATCAGGCTCCTCTCTGGAGGAACCAGCTCCCAGCTGGTTCCTCCAGAGAGGAACCTTCAGTCATCAGGCTCCTCTCTGGAGGAACCATCTCCCAGCTGGTTCCTCCAGAGAGGAGCCTTCAGTCATCAGGCTCCTCTCTGGAGGAACCATCTGGGAGCTGGTTCCTCCAGAGAGGAGCCTCCAGTCATCAGGCTCATCTCTGGAGGAACCAGCTCCCAGCTGGTTCCTCCAGAGAGGAGCCTGATGACTGAAGGCTCCTCTCTGGAGGAACCAGCTCCCAGCTGGTGTTCAGGACCCCCTTCTACCTTTAAGATTAGTCATCCAACGTTTCTGGCTCAGGTGCCTTGAACCATCCCTTTAATTATGTTTCTATAGACCAAACTGCTGGGGGAGCGTCCATGATCTACCTCTTCACTATTCTCCCTCCTCTCTTCATTCATGCATATACCTTTATTAGAAATTATTCATTTTAATTCTTTAATTCTATTTCTGTCCCGTACCTTCTGTTTTCTGTTTGTTGTCGTCTCTCACTCCAACTGCCAAGTGCTATTCAAAGGAAATTGCTTGGTTTCTTGGTGAAAAGTGTTCTAAGATGACTTTTGTTGAGGACTGGTAATATATAAAGTTGTATGACGGCTGGTAAATGACTTGGTTTCTTTTCATAATAATAACATTTATTCTGTCTTACAGAAACCAAGCTGCAGAAGGAGGGATCAATGAATCAATACCTCCTGGACTGAAGATCTATTACCAAGTCCCAGAAACAGCCTTAGCTTCAGCTCTGTTTAGCTTCAGCTCTGTTTAGCTTCAGCTCTGTTTAGCTTCAGCTCTGTTTAGCTTCAGCTCTGTTTAGCTTCAGCTCTGTTTAGCTTCTTCTCTGTTTAGCTTCAGCTCTGTTTAGCTTCAGCTCTGTTTAGCTTCTTCTCTGTTTAGCTTCAGCTCTGTTTAGCTTCAGCTCTGTTTAGCTTCTTCTCTGTTTAGCTTCAGCTCTGTTTAGCTTCTTCTCTGTTTAGCTTCAGCTCTGTTTAGCTTCAGCTCTGTTTAGCTTCAGCTCTGTTTAGCTTCAGCTCTGTTTAGCTTCTTCTCTGTTTAGCTCAGCTCTGTTTAGCTCTGTTTAGCTTCTTCTTAGCTTCAGCTCTGTTTAGCTTCAGCTCTGTTTAGCTTCAGCTCTGTTTAGCTTCTTCTCTGTTTAGCTTCAGCTCTGTTTAGCTTGCTTGTTTAGCTTCTTCTCTGTTTAGCTTCAGCTCTGTTTAGCTCAGCTCTGTTTAGCTTCAGCTCTGTTTAGCTCTGTTTAGCTTCAGCTCTGTTAGCTTCTTCTCTGTTTAGCTTCAGCTCTGTTTAGCTTTAGCTCTGTTTAGCTTCAGCTCTGTTTAGCTTCAGCTCTGTTTAGCTTCAGCTCTGTTTAGCTTCAGCTCTGTTTAGCTTCAGCTCTCAGTTTCTATCGGTCGATGTGGGAATCACAGGAAGCAGCTCTCTTTGTTATAGTGCACAGCACACCTGGTCCCCCATTACTATAGCGCACAGCACACCTGGTCCCCCATTACTATAGCGCACAGCACACTGGTTCCCCCATTACTATAGCGCACAGCACACCTGGTCCCCCATTACTATAGCGCACAGCACACCTGGTCCCCCATTACTATAGCGCACAGCACACCTGGTCCCCCATTACTATAGCGCACAGCACACCTGGTCCCCCATTACTATAGCGCACAGCACACCTGGTCCCCCATTACTATAGTGCACAGCACACCTGGTCCCCCATTACTATAGCGCACAGCACACCTGGTCCCCCATTACTATAGTGCACAGCACACCTGGTCCCCCATTACTATAGTGCACAGCACACCTGGTCCCCCATTACTATAGTGCACAGCACACCTGGTCCCCCACAGCACACCTGGTCCCCCATTACTATAGTGCACAGCACACCTGGTCCCCCATTACTATAGCGCACAGCACACCTGGTTCCCCATTACTATAGCGCACAGCACACCTGGTCCCCCATTACTATAGCGCACAGCACACCTGGTCCCCCATTACTATAGCGCACAGCACACCTGGTCCCCCATTACTATAGCACAGCACACCTGGTCCCACACCGTCCCCATACTTAGCGCACAGCACACCTGGTCCCCCATTTATAGCGCACACCCCCATTACTATAGCGCACAGCACACCTGGTCCCCATTACTATAGTGCACAGCACACCTGGCCCCCCATTACTTAGTCCCCCATTACTATAGCGCACAGCACACCTGGTCCCCCATTACTATAGCGCACAGCACACCTGGTTCCCCTATGCCCAGCACACCTGGTCCCCATTCTATACACAGCACACTGGTCCCCACTGCACAGCACACCTGTTCCCCATTACTATAGTGCACAGCACACCTGGTCCCCCATTACTATAGCGCACAGCACACCTGGTCCCCCCATTACTATAGGCACAGCACACCTGGTCCCCCATTACTATAGCGCACAGCACAACTGGTCCCCCATTACTATGTGCACAGCCACCTGGTCCCCCATTACTATAGCACCGCACAGCACACCTGGTCCCCCTTACTATAGTGCACAGCACACCTGGTCCCCCATTACTATAGTGCACAGCACACCTGTCCCCCATTACTATAGTGCACAGCACCACCTGGTCCCCCATTACTATAGCGCACAGCACAACTGGTCCCCCATTACTATTACCTGGTCCCCATTACTATAGTGCACAGCACACCTGGTCCCCCATTACTATAGTGCACAGCACACCTGGTCCCCCATTACTATAGCGCACAGCACACCTGGTCCCCCATTACTATAGTGCACAGCACACCTGGTCCCCCATTACTATAGCGCACAGCAACACCTGGTCCCCCATTCCCCATTACTATAGCGCACAGCACACCTGGTCCCCCATTACTATAGCGCACAGCACACCTGGTCCCCATTACTATAGCGCACAGCACACCTGTCCCCATACTATAGCGCACAGCACACCTGGTCCCCCATTACTATAGCGCACAGCACACCTGGTCCCCATTACTATAGCGCACAGCACACCTGGTCCCCCATTACTATAGTGCACAGCACACCTGGTCCCCCATTACTATAGCGCACACCCTGTCCCCCATTACTATAGCACAGCACACTGGTCCCCCCTATAGTGCACAGCACACCTGGTCCCCCTACTAGTGCACAGCACACCTGGTCCCCCATTACTATAGTGCACAGCACACCTGGTCCCCCATTACTATAGTGCACAGCACACCTGGTCCCCCATTACTATAGCGCACAGCACACCTGGTCCCCCATTACTATAGCGCACAGCACACCTGGTTCCCCATTACTGTAGCGCACAGCACACCTGGTTCCCCATTACTATAGTGCACAGCACACCTGGTCCCCCATTACTATAGAGCACAGCACACCTGGTCCCCCATTACTATAGCGCACAGCACACCTGGTCCCCATTACTATAGCGCACAGCACACCTGGTCCCCCATTACTATAGCGCACAGCACACCTGGTCCCCCATTACTATAGCGCACAGCACACCTGGTCCCCCATTACTATAGCGCACAGCACACCTGGTCCCCCATTACTATAGCGCACAGCACACCTGGTCCCCCATTACTATAGTGCACAGCACACCTGGTCCCCCATTACTATAGCGCACAGCACACCTGGTCCCCCATTACTATAGCGCACAGCACACCTGGTCCCCCATTACTATAGTGCACAGCACACCTGGTCCCCCATTACTATAGTGCACAGCACACCTGGTCCCCCATTACTATAGTGCACAGCACCACCTGGTCCCCATTACTATAGCGCACAGCACACCTGGTCCCCTACTATAGTGCACAGCACACCTGGTCCCCCATTACTATAGAGCACAGCACACCTGGTCCCCCATTACTATAGCGCACAGCACACCTGGTCCCCCATTACTATAGTGCACAGCACACCTGGTCCCCCATTACTATAGTGCACAGCACACCTGGTTCCCCATTACTATAGCGCACAGCACACCTGGTCCCCCATTACTATAGTGCACAGCACACCTGGTCCCCCATTACTATAGTGCACAGCACACTGGTCCCCCATTACTATAGCGCACAGCACACCTGGTCCCCCAGCCACACCTGGTCCCCCATACTATAGCGCACAGCACACACCTGGTCCCCCATTACTATAGCGCACAGCACACCTGGTCCCCACCACAGCACACCTGGTCCCCATTACTATAGTGCACAGCACACCTGGTCCCCCATTACTATAGTGCACAGCACACCTGGTCCCCCATTACTATAGTGCACAGCACACCTGGTCCCCATTACTATAGCGCACAGCACACCTGGTCCCCCATTACTATAGTGCACAGCACACCTGGTCCCCCATTACTATAGTGCACAGCACAACCTGGTCCCCCATTACTATAGTGCACAGCACACTGGTCCCCCCATTACTATAGCGCACAGCACACTGGTCCCCCATTACTATAGTGCACAGCACACCTGGTCCCCCATTACTATAGTGCACAGCACACCTGGTCCCCCATTTACTATAGCAGCACAGCACAGCACACCTGGTCCCCCATTACTATAGTGCACAGCACACCTGTCCCCCATTACTATAGTGCACAGCACACCTGGTCCCCCATTACTATAGGGCACAGCACACCTGGTACAGCACACCTGGTCCCCATTACTATAGCGCACAGCACACCTGGTCCCCATTACTATAGTGCACAGCACACCTGGTCCCCATTACTATGAGCCACAGCACACTGGTCCCCATTACTATAGTGCCACAGCACACCTGGTCCCCCATTACTATAGCGCACAGCACACCTGGTCCCCCATTACTATAGCGCACAGCACACCTGGTCCCCCATTACTATAGTGCACAGCACACCTGGTCCCCCATTACTATAGCGCACAGCACACCTGGTCCCCCATTACTATAGCGCACAGCACACCTGATTCCCCATTACTATAGCGCACAGCACACCTGGTCCCCCATTACTATAGCGCACAGCTCACCTGGTCCCCCATTACTATAGTGCACAGCACACCTGGTCCCCCATTACTATAGCGCACAGCACACCTGGTCCCCCATTACTATAGTGCACAGCACACCTGGTCCCCCATTACTATAGCGCACAGCACACCTGGTCCCCCATTACTATAGTGCACAGCACACCTGGTTCCCCATTACTATAGTGCACAGCACACCTGGTCCCCCATTACTATAGCGCACAGCACACCTGGTCCACCATTACTATAGTGCACAGCACACCTGGTCCCCATTACTATAGCGCACAGCACACCTGGTCCCCCATTACTATAGTGCACAGCACACCTGGTCCCCCATTACTATAGCGCATGGCACACCTGGTCCCCCATTACTATAGCGCACAGCACACCTGGTCCCCCATACTATAGTGCACAGCACACTGGTCCCCCATTACTATAGCGCACAGCACACCCTGGTCCCCATTACTATAGCGCACAGCACACCTGATTCCCCATTACTATAGCGCACAGCACACCTGGTCCCCCATTACTATAGCGCACAGCTCACCTGGTCCCCCATTACTATAGTGCACAGCACACCTGGTCCCCCATTACTATAGCGCACAGCACACCTGGTCCCCCATTACAACAGTGTTAGAAATATCAACAGCTTTGCTAATTATCAAATCCAGTGTGTGCTCCCGTTTGTGTGTGGCCCTTTTAACGTACAGCAGATCAAAATTTCCACTAACAAAAAAAAAAACCACAGAATTAATTTGCCATTTTGTCTGTGATGATCAATGTTAAAATCTAAAAGCTACGACAACATGTTAATCTTCCTCTTAGACCTGACAGAGCAGTAAAAGGGTATTTCACACGCTGCTTTGGCATTTTGGCTGAGTTTTTGTTACATGTTTAATTAAGTTAAGATTCTGGCAATTCAATTAAATTCAAATTCAAAAATATTTTTTATCCCTGAAGGGAAATTGATTAAACTGAGCAGCTGTGTTTTGTTAAACTCTTGGGTGTGGGTGGTTCCATACCCTGGTTGTAGATATATGTGGTATGCAGGATTAAAAAAAACAAAACTAAACAAAAAAAAAACCCAACTTCTAAATATGTCAGTTTGATGACACATTTTAAATAGTTGAATAAACATAACTAAAAAAAGAAAGCCTTTTTTTAAATGTTTTTTTTACCTTCCTCATGTTGGCTATCCCGTTCATGACTAGGCAGAATAATTAATTTTTTTTTTACCTTCCTCATGTTGGCCATCCCGTTCATGACGAGGCCGTCCTCTTGGTCCTCCTCGTCCTCCAGGTCCAGGACCGGGAAGCTGTGCTGGTCCACAACGAAGCACCTGCTGCCTTCGTTTCGGGGGTCGAAGGGGTCCACGATGATGGGCTCGGTTCCTTTGATCTCGCAGCGACAGAACGGGCAGCCTTGGCCGTCTGATTCCTGACAGGACGTTCAGATGCAACAATCGTGACTGTCGTGGTTCAGGAACATCACCTGAACAGCTGGTAGGCAGCTGCTGCACATCTGTAACATCTGTGGTTAAAGTTATCGACCTCACTGATGCTCTAAACCTCACTCTCTTCTACTAAACTGAACCGATGCTGCTGGAGATCATGCTCTGAGGACGGACCACGTGTTTTCTGGATACCTCTGAACCTTTTAGACACTAAAGTCAAAGGTTCCCAGAGAGCAGAGCTGCTGAAAGTTGTGGTTAGAAGTGAAGACATGTTTCAAGGTAAATCACAGATGGAGGGAGAGAACGGCAGGATGATTAAAGAGTAGCTTAGACAAGAGAATAAAACTGTGAGATGGTTAAAGACAATGAAAAAAAAAAAAAGTGTTCAGCAACAGAAAAATAAACCACAACTGATAACAAGCTTTGGATTTGGGGAGGGTTGAAGGGGTGTGAGAATATAAAATATACAGTAATTCAGGAGCAGCTTGTTCATGCCCAACCACCTAGAGTCATTTTGACTGGCTTGAAAATCCATAAATCAGCTGAATGCGTTGTACAAAAAAAAAAAAAAGAATAAATAAAGGCTTCTTTGCTGTGTCATAGCTGGTATGGAGCAGCTCGATCTCCTCACCAGGGTCTTGGAGGAGGTATGGGAGTCTGCCCAAGTAGTCCATATGTGTTTTGTTTTTAGAAGACATTCATGTCCTTAAGGGTATCCTGTAAGGGATACTCTGTTAGTACGGGATACTCTGAGAGATACTCTGAGAGTACGGGATACTCTGTGAGTACGGGACACTCTGAGAGTACGGGATACTCTGTGAGTACGGGATACTCTGTGAGTACGGGATACTCTGTGAGTACGGGATACTCTGTGAGTACGGGATACTCTGTGAGTACGGGATACTCTGAGAGTACGGGATACTATGAGAGTACGGGATACTCTGTGAGTACGGGATACTCTGTGAGTAAGGGATACTCTGAGAGTACAGGATACTCTGAGAGTACGGGATACTCTGTGAGTACGGGATACTCTGAGAGATACTCTGAGAGTACGGGATACTCTGTGAGTACGGGACACTCTGAGGTACGGGATACTCGGTAGTACGGGATACTCGTGAGTACGGGATACTCTTGTGAGTACGGGATACTCTGTGAGTACGGGATACTCTGAGAGTACGGGATACTATGAGAGTACGGGATACTCTGTGAGTACGGGATACTCTGTGAGTAAGGGATACTCTGAGAGTACAGGATACTCTGAGAGTACGGGATACTCTGTGAGTACGGGATACTCTGTGAGTACGGGATACTCTGAGAGATACTCTGAGAGTACGGGATACTCTGTGAGTACGGGACACTCTGAGAGTACGGGATACTCTGTGAGTACGGGATACTCTGTGAGTACGGGATACTCTGTGAGTACGGGATACTCTGTGAGTACGGGATACTCTGTGAGTACGGGATACTCTGAGAGATACTCTGAGAGTACGGGATACTCTGTGAGTACGGGATACTTTAGATACTTAGTACGGATACTCTGAGATTACTCTGGAGTAGATACTCTGTAGAGTACGGGACTCTGAGAGTACGGGATACTCTGTGAGTACGGGATACTCTGTGAGTACGGGATACTCTGTGAGTACGGGATACTCTGTGAGTACGGGATACTCTGTGAGTACGGGATACTCTGAGAGTACGGGATACTATGAGAGTACGGGATACTCTGTGAGTACGGGATACTCTGTGAGTAAGGGATACTCTGAGAGTACAGGGATACTCTGAGAGTACGGGATACTCTGTGAGTACGGGATACTCTGTGAGTACGGGATACTCTGAGAGTGACTCTGGAGTACGGGATACTCTGTGAGTAGGGATACTCTGAGTACGGGATACTAGAGAGGGATACTCCGTGAGTACGGGATACTCTGTGAGTACGGGATACTCTGAGTACGGGATACTCTGTGAGTATGGGATACTCTGTGAGTACGGGATACTCTGTGAGTACGGGATACTCTGTGAGTACGGGATACTCTGTGAGTACGGGATACTCTGAGAGTAAGGGATACTCTGAGAGTACGGGATACTCTGAGAGTACGGGATACTCTGAGAGTAAGGGATACTCTGAGAGTAAGGGATACTCTGTGAGTACGGGATACTCTGTGAGTACGGGATACTCTGTGAGTACGGGATACTCTGTGAGTACGGGATACTCTGTGAGTAAGGGATACTCTGAGAGTACGGGATACTCTGTGAGTACGGGATACTCTGTGAGTACGGGATACTCTGTGAGTACGGGATACTCTGTGAGTATGGGATACTCTGTGAGTAAGGGATACTCTGAGAGTATGGGATACTCTGTGAGTAAGGGATACTCTGTGAGTACGGGATACTCTGAGTACGGGATACTCTGTGAGTACGGGATACTCTGTGAGTATGGGATACTCTGTGAGTACGGGATACTCTGTGAGTACGGGATACTCTGTGAGTACGGGATACTCTGAGTACGGGATACTCGAGAGTAAGGGATACTCTGAGAGTAAGGGATACTCTGTGAGTAGGGATACTCTGTGAGTACGGGATACTCTGTGATACGGGATACTTGAGTACGGGATACTCTGGAGTACGGGATACCTGTGAGTATGGGATACTCTGTGAGTACGGGATACTCTGTGAGTACGGGATACTCTGTGAGTACGGGATACTGCGTCCCGTTACTACAGGCCATTCAGTCCCTGCACAAATGGAGCGAAAGTTAACAACTAAGCAAAAAACTTCATTTAATTTCCTTAAATTGCATCTGTTATTCTGCCATGACTCAAAGATGAGGCATGGTTGTGTGTTTTCTTGAGCCCAAGTAGCGGCTAGACTCCCCACCCAAAAGAAACATGAACATAGGTAACATCAGTTAGCAACATAGGTTAGAATAAGCTAAGCCAGTTAAGGTAGAAGAGCTAACTCACTGTAACTGACCTTAGATGGGTTAGTTCCAGCTGGTTTCCAGGGCTGCTGGTTCTACCCATGTTCAACATGATGCCATGCGGGGGGGAAAGGGGGAGAGGGGGTCAAAAGCGCTCTTCAGAAACTCATGGGTTATGCCACAAGGGTTTGTTCGGTTCTCCTACAGTCCATGGATCCAACTGAAGGGACTCCTCTATCTCAGGTTCTTTAGGCTGGATTAAGGTACTGGTTCATCTGGTAATGGGGTCATGAATACAAGCTTCTTCTGTGAAGGAGTTCAGAGTCACTGCTCCTCCAAACTGAGAGGAGACAGCTGAGCTGGTCTGAACATCTGGTCAGGATATCAGCTGGAAACCTTCAATGGGAGATGTTTAAGACATGTCCCACTGGAAGGAGACCCCGAAGCAGAAACAAGAGTCACTGGGGAGATTATAGGTCTCAGCTGGTTTGGTTGAGAACCAGGATCTCTGCTCAAGCTGCTCCCACCACATGCTCCTAGATAAGTAGAAGAAGATGGATGGATGGATGGATGGATGGATGGATGGAGAGAAAGAGGAAATGTGAAGGACAGAGAGTGAAGGAAGGAAAGAGTCTCTGGACTCATGACAAACTCTTTAGCGGCATGCACCCTCAAACACAGAGAGACAGAGATGGTGTGATACCCGTCACACCAGCTGACCCTTTGATCTTGAACTGGTTTCTGTGGTATCATACCTGCCACGCTGTCAGACAGGAAGTACACATGAGGTGACCGCAGGGCTCGATCTTGACGTCTTTGTTGTTCTCAGCACAGATCTTACAGAGCTGGAAGGTGGAGCCCATTTCACAGTAAAGTTCGTACTGTTCCTGTTCACAAAGAGAAAAACCCTGTTAACTATAAATTCACGGTGTGATCACACAACCCTAAAATCAACCTACATCAACCTGTGTTGGAATTAAGCTACTGACATGAGTGCAGAAGTATAATTCATTACAACACAGGCTGGAAACACTGAACTTTTGGCCATGAATAGTTAGAAAGCGTCCTCAGAAACCCACATAAACCCACCTGAGTTACTTTAATGTGGTCGTGAGTAACTGGGTCACACAAACTGGTCAAATCAGGATTGTAGCTGCGACCGTCAGGGAACAAGTAGCTGTCAACCAACAAAGGTCAAACTTTAAACATCTTCTTCAACATCAAACATTTTTTCTTTGTTACACATCTGTTTTGTAAGAAGAAATTACAACATTACAAAGTGATAAAAGCTTTACTGTTTTTTTTTTTTAAATTGTGTTGCTGTTTCAAAATGTAAAAAATAATGTACATTAAGATGTATATTTGATGAGAAAAAACATTAAATATTTTGGGTTCATACAAGATGTGTTTCCATTATCCTTGAAATTATGCAAAAATGAAATTGTGAATTAAAAAATACACCTAATAAAAAAATGATCTGTTTCAATATAACTGCTATATGTTTCAAAAACATTTTTTTGTTTCCATTTTTCTGGTATAGTCAGAAATGTGACATGACAGACACTTGAACACATCTGATCCACATGAGGGTACCCACAAGCCCTCCCTGTAGCCATCGATGAGCGCGTGGAACAGCGGTTTGTTGTGGGGGATGGTCTGAAGGATGGTCCCGTCACTGGTCACGTAGCCGATGGCCCACTGGCCCAAACGGGTACAGCTGAGTCTGAAGATGTAGCTGTCAGAGCAAGAAGAAGAGGACGTCAACCACAACAATGGAACAGAGACCACTAACATACTGGGAATACTGGAATTCAACTGTAGTGACACTGGTTAACATCTTCTAATATACCTGAGTGGGTGTTTGAACACTCAGTAATAAAACGTGACGAACAAACAAAAGTGCAAAAGACCACAAGGCAACAGAAACACACCAAGGGCCCGATCTTACACCTCCTGCTACCCGCTACCCGCTACCCACTACCCGCTACCCACTACCCACTACCCGCTACCCGCTACCCACTACCCGCTACCCACTACCAGCTACCCACTACCCGCTACCCGCTACCCACTACCAGCTACCCACTACCCGCTACCCACTACCCACTACCCACTACCCACTACCGACTACCGGCTACCCGCTACCCACTACCCGCTACCCGCTACCCACTACCCGCTACCCGCTACCCGCTACCCGCTACCGACTACCGACTACCGGCTACCCACTACCCGCTACCCACTACCCGCTACCCACTACCCGCTACCCACTACCCGCTACCCACTACCGACTACCCGCTACCAGCTACCCACTACCCGCTATCCGCTACCCACTACCCACTACCCACTACCCCCTACCCCCTACCCTACCCGCTACCCGCTACCCGCTACCCACTACCCACTACCCGCTACCCACTACCCACTACCCGCTACCCACTACCCGCTACCCACTACCCACTACCCGCTACCTGCAAATTGCTGATTTAGGAGCCTCTGCCAACCACTAATGCAATCTTCCGCTCCCTAAAGCCGCTACCCATTATGCCGACTCCCTTACTCACATTGTAGGCGCGGCAATGGGCGTGTCTCTTGCGCTTTCCACAAATTCGGTATCTTGCTATGGCGGGGTCAGGATAGAGGGTAGCGGGTGGTCTGACCACCCGCTACCCTCTATTCTAAATCTGCGAGATACCGGTACCGCAAGATACCGAGTTTGTGGAAAGCGCAACTGGCATGTCGGCGCGTAAAAGAGCGCGTCCAAATCGCGTCATTGTGCGTCCAGTGATCATGTGGGTGGCTGTGGCTCAGTTGGTAGAGCGGGTCGTCTTGTCACTGAAAAGTTGCTGGTTCGATCCCGGCTCCAACTGTCCACATGCCAAAGTGTCCCTGGGCAAGACACTGAACCCTCACCTGCCCCCAGTGGGTTGGCAGCACCTTGCATGGCAGCTGCTGCCCACTGGTGTATGAATGTGTGTGTGAATGGATGAATGAGAGGCCAAATGTAAACCGCTTTGAGGGCACCTTGGTGCTGATAAAGCGGTATATAAGTGCAGTCCATTTACCATTTACCATTTACCAGTCCACCCAGTCACATGTGGACTGAACAACCGGCTCTACCTCTCGATTATGCATCACTGTATTACTTTCATACGTTATTATTCTCTTAAGGGCAGGTGATGTCTGTACAGCTGTGGCATGATCTCATCCAGATGTTTGCTGTGGAGGAAACGAGGAGATCACAGAACTCTGTTGTGGAGTTTCTTGTTCTGTGCTTGTATCCCTCTGATCCTCTCCTTGAGCTCAGAACACCTGAGATGTTCTCAGTGGTAGAAGGTAGATGTCATCATACCTGTTCCTCTGACTCAATGCTCATCCAATGATCCGTTCTGCAGTATTTTAAAAAGCACCG
This sequence comes from Hirundichthys speculiger, assembly GCA_018398805.1. NCBI lineage: Eukaryota > Metazoa > Chordata > Actinopteri > Beloniformes > Exocoetidae > Hirundichthys > Hirundichthys speculiger. The sequence goes on along the minus strand of JAGFBZ010002464.1, from coordinate 133,351 downwards.
CTTCCAGCGGCTGTGCGTCTTTACACAGCTGTGCGTCTTTGCGCAGATATGTTCAAGATAACTAAAAAAGTTATGGACGGATTTTGATGACATTTTCAGGAGTTGTCAGAAATGTGAAAAGGAAGAACTGATTTTATTTTGGGTGTGATCCGGAAGAAATCCTGGATTCTGGATCACTTTCAAATTTTCGATAACATTGCGCTGTTTAGTTGTTTCTTGAACCCTAAAGCAACCACAATGGAGACAGGAAGGGAGTTCTGGAATTTTAAGAGTTTAATTCTCTCAGATGTAAAAAAGGAGGATTTGAGGGTTGGCAGCCAAACCAACAATCCAGGGGACGACGAAGGCAAGGAGGTGGCACTGCGAATGGCTGGATCAGGCGTTTCTATGGGAAGATCTGGAGACGAGTCTGGTTGAATGATGACTGAATAGGTACAGGTGTGCAGTGCCACACCTGGGCTGCTCGTCGGATGGGAAGGGGAAACAGAGGTGGATCTGAGTGTCTATGTAGAGGATTGAATGTGGCGCAGTGGGTTGTGGGCAGGAGCCCCAGAGGTAGAAGGTTGCGGGTTCACAACCCGGCTTGAGACTGTAACACGCGCTCAATGGGGCTGGAAATTTTGTTTCTCAACATCTCCGTTAATTATTGCCCACAGCTCATTAAATTTCACTCAGATATTGACACTGAAAACCTCTATAAAATTTCCGGATCTGATCCAGAAGGTGGATTTTATCTCAATCTGTAAATCGCTGTATGGGAGAACTGTTGTGCTTGGCGGAGGTCTGCGCTCTCTGAGGGGTTTTTGTAGTTAAGAATCGCTTTCCTGGAAGCTCACTGGCTCTATTTTTTCTGAGCAGTTTGTTGGAACTTCTTGGAGTACAAAAGAAATGATTAAATCATTTTCTCCACATTAGTTAGAGCTAGTTATGTATATATCAGTGCAGAGGAGGAGGAGGAAAAAAGAGGAGGAAGCTCTACAGCAGAGTCCCAGACGAGCCCCCCATGAGAGCTGCTCCCTGATCTGGGTGAAAAGATGCTCCATAGCAGTTTGCAGGTAGCGCAACCTGCTCTTAAAGGCAACGGCTACTGACGCACTGATTGGTTAAACAGGTGGAACGCCCTAACCACTCCCATGCATAATGTGTGCATAATATAGCGGTTGGCGCAGGTAATATCACAGGTTTCGGGAGGTGGAAGATTGCGTTCTTTGTGGGGGAACGCCCCTCCTGCTACCTGCTATCCCTTAATAGCAGCTTTAGGTTTGGCGCAAGATCGGGCCCTAAGTCTTCCCCCCTCCATCGTCATGTAACAGGTAAAAACCTGTTTCTGGACTCTGTCTTTGCTGGGACACTGCATAAACGTCAGATCAAAGTGATTCAGCTTGTAAATCATTACTCCCTTCATATTAAGACCTATTTTTAAGATTCTGGCATAAGGATGACCTCTTTCCTAAGATAAAAAAAAGAGGATGGGCAAAAAACAGTTATATTTGAATGTATTTAATACATTTAGTGACATATATTTCAAATAAAACCAGTTTTATAGTTTGGTAGCTGAAAGACCTCAGGTGACACAAGTACAACTAAAGCCTGATTTATACTTGAACGTCAGGTCGTCTGAATCACCTACGCAGACGACGCAGAGATGCCCCCCCCCACCCTACGCCGACACTCCCGTGCACCTCCCAAAAATTGTAGGTGACAGCAGAGAGTGTCGCAAAGAGGAGAGAAAGGAGGCCTCTGATTGGTCAATTCTACATCCGCATAGAAAAGAGCGCATCATTGCAGAAATGAGGAAGTACCCACATCTGTACGATTCTGGTTCTCCACACTACAAAGACAGCACATATTCTAGTAATTCATGGAGGGAGATAGCGATGAATGTGGGTCTGGATACGACCGAGACGGCGAGGAAGTGGAAAAACGCAAGAGATACGTTTAGTAAGTTTAGCTAGTTCGTGATTGTCGCTCTTGTGTTGTGGCGTTGAATAACATAGCGGAGACCGCGCTAGTATAAATCAAAAGTGACGGACACATTAAGAGAGTAAATTATCTATGTATTCCTCTTCAAAAACTTTTCTAAAAACTCTGTTACACAACAGGAAAATCAATCTTAGTACAATAAATGGAAAGATATTCTAGAATAGATTTCTAGAGTGTTTAGGATTTTACTGCATAAATCAAAAGAGATACAACCTCTAAATGTGGAAGATTTAGTCAGAGTTCTGCTGTGTTCCATCTTCATTTACTGGTCCGGTTATACGTCGACTTAATTTCACACTTTGTTATAATCCCACACGTTACCTTTATTATTTATTATCAATACCAGATTTAATCAAGTAAAGTTGTAGTTACAGGGTTGTATAATCTTAAATGAGATATTTAACTTCAGACCAGGAAAATCAAGAAATAGGTCTTGTTAGGAAGGGGTTAAATGGACATGAAATGTTGGGCTGTGAACCAGAATCAGAACCAACATGTGGATATGCATCAGACCAGATTGGTCTCTGGACTGTTCTACAAGCAGACATGAATCTATCAGGAGACCAGGATGAGAGGCACTTTTCTGGGGTCCATCAGACAGAAACAAGGCCATACATTCATACCTGCCAGGTTTGTTGATGTATTTGTGGAGCCGGGCCTTGACTTCATCGTAGGTGAGGAAGGCCATGTATCCTGGATGAGTCACTGCCAGGAAGTTCCAGTTCCTCAGGATGGATCCCCACGGCTGGAACAGACCAGCAGACCTTCTTTAACCTTTACTTGTTTCTATGAACTAGAATCCATGTTTTAAGCAGTCAACACCCTTCTGTCTCAAATAAATGATACATTTAATTAGGCTGATATAATTATGTTTCTAAAAGGAAAGCCAATAGAAAGAGAATGTAGAGGCTACACTTTCTGAGATTTAACTGCTCTATAACTCTGGACTGAGAAGCTACTTTTATCAGTTGTATTTGTTTACTGCTGCTTTCAGATTTTACTGCAAAATTACTTACCGAACATCTGTTTTAGACAAAAATTTACAAGTCTGTTCAATTTATGATTCAACTGAAAAAGATTAACATAGGATATGCTGTGTACCAAATATGTAAATACAGAAAAAATTAGAAGCAAAAGAAAAAACACAATTTAGCCCATAGGCTAATGATTCATTACAAAACTGAGGTCTTAATTATTGGTCCTGAAGGCAAGAGAGAGAAACTTTTACTAAAACTACAAGACTTGACACCTGTGTCAAGAACCTGGGCGTCATTTTTGACTCTGAGTTTAATTTTATTCCTCACATCAAAAACGTAACAAAGATAGGTTTATATCATCTGAAGAATATATCCAGAGTCGGCCCGTTTCTCTCTCAGGCTAACATGGAGGTGCTGATATTGATATTGATTTCAGTGATCAGTGATCGGCCCCAAAAACCCTGATCGGAGCACCCCTATTTTTTAATGACACTTTGCATTATTAGTGTTTGTTCAGTCACCTCCAGAGTGGTGGAAAAAATAAGGAGATCACTTTACCCCCTCGAAATCTGGGTTTTGTCTCAGTTTACCCCATAGCTGGGGTAAAATGAGACACTTGACCTCTTTTTATAAAAACAATCCCATTTTCACCGTCTTTAGTCCGGCAAACATTCTGATCGTTTCCGTCCTTAGGAAACATCCTAAATTAAAAAAAAAATGTGTTAATTTTATAGACACATCAATTTAGCTTGCTTAGAGGGCAGGGGGGAGTATAGACCGTCTCACATTACCTCACTCTCCCCTACATAAATCCACATACCCCAGGTTTCTTGTCTCCACCCCTTCGTAAAGCTGAACTTAGTTAAATTTCATCACACAATTGATCTTATAATGTTCATTTTGGAGATGTTTGAATGATGATGTCACATATGTGTCATGAAAGTATAATGAGGATCCAAACAGATTGTTTACTGCTCAAACCAATCACTACTTTTATTTGTGATAACCCAAAGAATTTGTTAAGAGTGTGCCGTCTACCGTTTTTCTGCACGTAACTTATATACACAATCTTATCTGTCACATATATCACCCACCATATTCACACAAAACACATATTATATTGACTGCACCCATATTCCCATATTTGCTCCTTAAACTATGTTTCCTTTACTGGAACTGAGCTGTTTTTAAAGTGAGTACAACCGAGCCCGTCATGTTCGAGTTACCTGTCTGAAATATACTTCATCTTCAACTGCTTCAAAATGTATGTATTACAATCTCAATTTCACCTGTGACTAAATATTAAAGTTACGCATTCACTCACTCTGCAACTTCTCCCACATCAAGTGTCTTTCCTTCACCACTGCAGCCATTAACATTTCTGCAGAAAGCCAATTGATTGCAATAAAAGCTCTACTTCATCGAAGAAGAGTGGGGAGATATCTTGTTTACTTGATGTTGCCATGGTGAATCATGTTAACAGAGCTCTATTGATGATGTTTCTGTGTAATGGGGAAAACCCGAGTACCGTAAAATTAGCATCCACTGAATGGCAATACTAGTCAAAACTTTAGTTTAACAGTCAAAACCGGTCATTACAGTCATGTAAACTTCCAGTTTTGAAGCGACTACGTGAATGACCACTGACTCAGGAGGCACTAATTTAGCGCGAGGGTGAGGACAAAACGGGGAAGAATATCAATGTGCTGAACCTCCCGAGAAATTCCATGTTCCTGTCAATTGGGCACAGATCAACACTGACAGCGAGATGTGGTGGTCCTGCCTATTCTTCCTGGAATAAGGACAACAGAGCAGAGAGAAAGATGTGTCTGCAAAGCCCTGGATGAACGCAAGTTCTGCCCCCATACATGTCATATTCCTCGGTAGCTGGGTTGCCCGTATAGCTGTAATACAGAATCAAAATACTTGACAGAACCAACACTAAGGGAGAATTCCAATTCCTCTCTTAACCCTCAATCTCAACCCTCGCCCTTAACCCTCAGTTTTTGGCCATGAATCTAAACCCTCAAAAGTAAGTGTCAGGACTATCTTGTGGTTCAGAAATGGGACGCCCCCCGAGTGCAGTTACGTCTTCAGACTGAAATGTATCAGAGCCGTGTTGTCTCTGTATTTCCTAAAAAGACACAGGGATAACAATCAGTGCGTTTACATGGGAAGTTTAGGAAACACCTAATTCCATATGAAAATGTCAATTCTGAATTAAACTTAATTCCGAAGTAAGTGGCTGGTTTATTCCCATTTTAATTCCGAATTAAATAATTCCGCGGTCATGTAAACACTCATTCCTGTTTAAATTAATTCCCGTGTCTCTGCGCATGCTAGTTCTCTTGCCCGTCTGTCGCGATGACGCTTATATTCTGCGCTGGGCTTGTTTTCAAAACAAAGTTTTAAAATGGCAGCACGCAGTAAACGGTGTTCAAGAGCAGAGACGATTTATTTAATAAATAGCTTGGAGGAACTGGAAATAATTAAAAGAACAGATGGCAGGAAACATAAAAATTGTGAGCTTTTCAAAGTTGTAGCGGCCAGGTTAAATGAAGGAGGTTTCACAGATAGAGACGCCACCCAGGTCAAAAATAAGTGGAATGTTGTTGCTAACCAGTTAGCTAAGTTTGTTTTCTTCAACCCCCAGACCTTAAGCGGAATTGGATAAAGCCGAACAAACGTGTTTTCCATGTAAACCTCAATTCGGAATTACTATTTCCATGTAAACTCGAAGGAAAATAGTTTAATTCGGAATTATTTAATTTGCAATTATTAATTCCGAATTAAAGAACATCATGTAACCGCAGCCATTGAAAAGAACGCTGTATATTCTCCAAATAATATTAGCAAATAACACAATAGAGTATACATAATTCAGTCCTCCGTCGCTACACAACAAGGTATACAAGTAACGTGAAGCTGACCGGGACTGCCAACTGAGACCGGGACCGGACCGACGGCAACGTTGTTGCGTAACATTAATTTTTTTACTTTACAATGTTTGCTGCCGGACCGCCGGCCGCCGACGGGTCCTGGTCGGGACCCCCAGCCGGGACCGCCGGTCCGGCAGCAAACATTGTAAAGTAAAAAAATTAATGTTACGCAACAACGATGTTAATCCCTGAAAAAAAATCTCAAACAAAGACAATAAGATGGTTTCGTAACATTTATATATTTAAGATATATGAAGATACTTATGTTTGTAGCTAGCTTTTTTTGTCACCATCCTTTTCGAAGATGTCTTGGCTAAATTACCCAGTGCCTTCTGGATAGCCCTTACTACCACGGGTGGTGTCAGAAAATCTCAATTTTGAGGGCGATACAGCCCTCAAACTCGTCCCTCAACTTGACTTGCTAAGAATTGGGACAACACTTGTACTTAGCGGGAGCGCGCATTTTTGAGACTGAGGGTTGAGATTGAGGGTTAAGGGAGAATTTGGAATTCACCCTAAACCCACATTTTGAAGCCAAAAACTCAAGAGTTTCTAAAATCAGGGTTTGTTGACTGAGTTCGTTTTTTTTTTTACTCAGAGTTTGTTGAACCTACTTTCTGAAAACTGTCTCCAGCTATAAAACTGTTTCCAAATACTTTCAGTTTTGTCCATCAACATCATCAACACTAACATCAGACAACAAATAAGTTTAGAAAACTACAACAGGGTCTGTTGCAAATCATACATTTGTAATGTATTGTGGGCACCAAGCTTAACCATAGCAAAAGTTTAACATTTTTCATGAAAACATATTTAAGTGGATGTAGCCCAAGAGAGTTGTGAATAAACAACTGTCTGCAAACCTCAATAAACTGAAGCAACGCTGCAAAGAAGAGTGTATGTATGACATAAAGTTTGTCCAAAGTCACACAGGAAAACCCTACTTCAACATACTCTTGTCAGACTGTATCTTAGGCACTGTATTTTAGGGTTGAACCCAAACTAGGGTAATCAAACATTTCATTTTTTTTTTTTTTAAGGTGATGGACCTTTGTTGGGGGGGGGGTATCCAGATATATTTTTTCCCTTTCATAAAGAGGTTTATGAAGATCGCCTCCAGTAATGCTTCACTTTATTTGAGCTGAGAAGAGGATGGCAGTACTCAAAGACCTCGGCTGTGTGACACACTTCAAACTGAACGACAAGCTGACAAAACTCCCCTAACATCGTATTTTTTCCAAGGAAAGAAAATACAAGTTATTTTACACATCAACTCATTTGCTCTCATGCTGCTCTCCACTCTAAATGTGTATCCCACCTGCTCAGTCAGGTATGTGTGGCCCTGCCTTGTTAGGTGTTGTGTGTAGCCACATTTGTTTGTTCACACAACTGTGGACCTCCCCTTTGCCACATCATACATGTGATACAACCGAAGCTTCAGAGCCCATAAAATTATATTCAGGACATCCGTACTGTATAATTTTACCAACCTGAAAAAGCCGCGTGAAGATGTCAAACTCAAAGACAGAGATGTAGTCATTACAGGTGAGGTCAATGGTGGATTTGAGGGCCATGGCCTCGAGACCGGAGCTAAGGGGATGGACTTCATGAAGGAACTGTCTGAAGATTTTCCACGGCACCACAGTCCTACAAGAGACACAAAAATAAAAATAAAAATTGAAACAAAAATAAAACACAGACAAGCCCGCTGGCAGATAAGTGATCCTTTGTCCAGAAACAAAAAAAGCTGATATTAATATATCTGATAAAGGGATTCCCCACCGATATTCATCTCACATATCCAATTTAAATTGGCCAATCAGAATCCAATCATGAGAGATGTCCAATTATCCTCCACAAGACAGTGAATCACAAAAAAATTACTTTTCTCCAAAGGATGTTCTCCAGAAGTCTGCGGCATCGGCTTTGGTGATCCTGAAAGAGTCGCCCTGAAACTGTCCTCCAGGGAAGATGGCTTTGATTTCAGCCAGCATGTGGCTGAAGATCAGAGACAGCTTGGTCAGGTTTCTCCTGCACAGAAGGAGCCAGAGAAAAAGGAAACCGTTGAGAAAACAACACCTGAAGACAAGAAATATATGGTAGTCTGAAATGTTTGACAGACACAAATAGAATCAGAATCAGAATGTCTTTATATTATTCATTGTCCTTATACAGCAATGTACAACAAAGTTGGAGAGCTTCTCCCATGTCAGTGCAGAAAAGATATTATAAATCAAAAAATCTAAATAGTCAAAAAGTCTCATATATACATATGTACAATATGGGGTGAGCAGTCCAATGTACAGTGTACAAGGTGTAAAATATTTCCAGCTATGTACAGTATAAATTCAAGTATAATTAAAGCTGCAAACAGTGTTTATCGGGCCCTCGCACCCATGGCCACCGGCCTCCCCGCTATCCACCACCTTCCCAAGCTAGTTGGGAATAAAGACAATACAGTGAAAATTCCATTTGGTTATAAAATGGAAAGGTTGCTGCCCAGCTTGAATCCAAAAATATGAAAAATTTGTATGGTGAATGAGGACTTTTATCAGAATGAGCTGGCAGAATCCAAAGCTGATCTGATAAAGCACAATTAGGATACAAAATGCACAAAATGTGACCAAAATCATGGTCCTTTGACGAGACTGTGGCACTGTCCAAGATTGTCAGAAACACTTGTTCAGAGTGAACGAATCATAAAATATATGCTTCTTCAAGCACATTGGATAAAGCATGAGTAAGTTAGAACAACTTTTCCATTCATGATAAAAGATCACACTGTATCATTCTCATGATGACATCCTTTGATAAAAAGTTACAGTCAGTCATCATCAGTGTCTTTACTACTGATTGAACAGGTTTGAGATATGTCAGCTCACCTCAGTAGGACCAGGGATGGTTAATAAATGCCTAAAACATGACATTACCTGTTGGCAATAGGTGGTGCTACAACTATTCCCGAATATTACAGGTTCTATGTATTCAGAATGGGACTACGATCATACCCATCCGTTTTAGACCAGATTAAACAATGTATGGCCGAGTTATAGCCAATGGGGCCATGATTTGCACTGGATCCTATAATGTGATGATTGTCGTTGCAAATCTCAGCTGGTTAAACAATGATCAAAATTCAACCATTAACACATTTATTCTCAAACAACTACATTCTTTATTGCCTCATGACTGCTGTCAAACACACTTTATTTTCCTGTATCATGACAGGATACCCTTGGCATTATGGTATACTTCATGTTCACAACTTTCTACACCTATGTTAATTGATAATTATCATAATTCTTTTAACAAATTTTTCAAGGAGTACTCATCAAAGGAGCTCCATCTGCCAACTTGATTATAAACAGTGCATTATAAACATCTCAAATTCAAGAACACTCAAACAAGTTAATTGTACAAAGAGATTCTATATTTCCAACATTGTTTATCAGACTGTAACTTCATTACATAGAATGGAACCTTGGAGCTATCCAGCAGCCCTTTTTAAGCCAATTTTATTCATTATTATTTTCCTGTTATGGTCAGTACAAAAGTTTTTTCTACACTTTTAAATTTCCTTTGTGCCAGGAATATGCAATGCACATAATCTTGCCTTTTCTGTATCAAACAAACTAGTTACAGCTTTAAGCTTTACACAAACAGGGAATGAAATTATCTTTCTCTGAACTCATATACCATAATGACCCACAAAAAATGAAACATTTCTTATAGGAATACCCACATTTTTCCACAGAAGTTTGTAACAAAGACCACAATGTGACCACATTACCACAATGTGTGGTGATGATCTGGTACAAAGAAGTACATTTTTGCAGTTTAGTTTGGGGAACATATGTAGATTGTACACAAAAAAAATTAAGGAGAATTTGACCAAATATCTTGGAGGTGTTTGTTTACATATGACTCCTGGAAATGACCAAAATAGTCATAAAAATGCACATTCAATTGAAAACACAGGACATTTTTGTGGTATTAGAGCATGGTGCCAAGACTTTTTTGGTAGGTTTTAGTCAGATCCATCATGCACACAATGTTCATCCTCAGGTGAAACCTTATACTCGGGCTTGTCAATAAAGCAGGTGAATGAAGCAGGTGGCTCTATTTAGCCCATTTTTGCACACCAATGCCCAGAATCTATGAAATATGTAATTTTACATCAAACCAGATACATATGTATATTATCAAGACTATATTAAATAAAATGTATTATTATTATTCTTACAATTTTAAAATAGAAAGAACTATATTCTCAAATCTTAAAAATACATTGTTACACAACAAGTAAAAATTATTTTTACTCTTTCCTCTTCTTCGATTACTTCTGCTTGTTGATGCGAAATGCATTTTGAGATACTTTGTAGTGTCAAGTCTATACAAGACTTCGCCGGATGCAGCCTCGATAAAATAGATGGTAAAAGAACACGTCCTGGGATTTGGACTGTACTTGTCTAGGTGTGGACTTTTTCACCAAGCTCAAGGCTTGTCTGACAGCACAAGATCTTAACTACAACAAAAGTCCTGGTTACTGTTACAGTTATATACCGTTTACTGTGTACAGATTTTGTCACTTGTCAAAATGTTAAGCATTGTCACTGAAGTCTAACTGTGAAGTGTATGATCAGAAGCCAATTCAATTTTTCCACAATTGTGCATGAACAAGCCATGGATTCATATCTAGATTCAAATTTTGAGTTAATCAAAAGTTAATTGTTTACCAAAATCCAAGGCCTTGACAACACATAGGAGGATTATTGTCTGTAAATGACTGTAAAACACAGCCTTTGCTTATCTGGTACAAATAGGCTGTACAAAAACACACTTAAACACTGACAAAAACAACTCTGAGAGATCAAGATCCCTCTAAGAGCCAGAGCAGAAAGTTTTATCTGATAAAACACCATTCTTTTGTTCTGAAGGTTTTATCACTCACATATGGGCATATACACGTGCACTCTGACTCCACTTCCTGCCCACATGGTTGTACTTTCTGGAAACTAACTCATCTAAGCCAACCACAGGCCAGTACATCCTCAACAGGAACTTGTGACGTCATCACTTCAGAGCTCGACAGATGAGTTTTAACACAACACCAAAGAGATCTCAGACAGAGGTGATCTACAAAGTTCAGTGGTTGTTCTAGCCTACGTGATGTGCCGTGCAACCCCATGCCACCCATTTATAGTTCTGAAGGACTTCTTGCCTGAAAAGCACTTTGACTTGCCTCTGTGTTTGAAATGTGCAAAATAAATATTGTCTTGCCTTGCCCATATCCATGAATAGATAGAAAAAACAAAACATAAAACAGTGTCTCAAGTTACTAAACAGCACAAATCCTCAACAAATAAACAAACAGAACAAACTTAACGAGGGATGCAACAATCAAATATTTTACTGAGGAGCATGCATGAGGAGCCAGGGCTCTTAAAATGATCAACTATTTGGTGACATTCATCTTTTAATTAAATTCAGTTCAATTCAATTTTATTTGTATAGCGCCTATTACAATACAGATTGTCTCTGCACTTTTCAGAGACCCAGAGCATGACCCCTGAGCAAATATTAAGTAATATTAAGTAATATTAGTTAAAGTAATATTATTAAATTTATTAGTAATATTATTAAATTTTAATTAAAGAAACAATGGCAAGTAATAAAGCAGAAGAAAAACCTTTAAGCCAAACAGCCTTCATCTCTATAAGCAGCCACCTTATAATCTCTAAAATGTCCTTATTTACATCCTGTGAATTGTAAATGTAGCTTCTGCAGAGATGACTATGTAAAATGAGATGCAACATTCTTATAAACATATACACATATTTTGGCAAAGCACCACTTCCTGGGTGCAGTGGTTGTCTATAACAGCACTCTGCCAAGCCAGAAACTGAGTGTGTTTGCTGCAGTGAATGGGACCAGGCGCTGACTTTGATGGCGAGGCTTGACACATCTGGAGAAGACAGAACACAAACTCTACAGAAGATTTTCCGCTGAAATATATCATGTATCACAGTGGACATAATCATTTTTATTTTAAAGATTCTGTGGCTCGTTGTGCTTTTTACTTTACAAAGATACTGCTGCAACTGGTTGGCCTAGAAGAATTCAGGGACAAGGCAGAATGAAACAGCCATCTTCACCCTGGTTGAAGGCTGCTGGTCAGGGACAACCAGAGGACGGCCCCACAGACTGGCTCTAGCTCATCGGCTTCAGCCTCTAGCTCATCGGCTTCTGCCTCTAGCTTCGCACTTCTCTGTTAAGCAGTTAAATGGGCAACAATGGGTTTGTTGGATGTCAGGAGAACATTACCTGCCTAATGGTTGGGGCTGTTTTTCAGTGTTTGGGCTAACTACAACTAAATATCAATGACTGGATAATGAGCATTTTTTACAGTCTACATGATTGTATAAAACCTTGGTTTTAGAAAACTGACCTAAAGAAGAATTAGAGTAGTGTCTCTTCTAAGCTACCACATTACACATTTCTCCTCAGCTGCCATATAACTGCTTATTGTGTCAGAGTTTCCAGATTCTGGTGGTTCCTCAGTGGTATTCTTAAGAGTCCCAGAACATTTACCCATCATGTCATTGCAAATGCATCTTTGTGCATGTATGCCATTTGTGGTGCAATGCTTTGTAATTTACACCCTAGAATAAAACCAAAGCCAGCAGTGCCACTTCCCACACTGTCTACAATCTGAGTCAACTTGGTAAACGTCTAATTCTTCACCCTCAAATGAAATGTCAATCAGTTACAGGGCACAGACCAGTGCTGTAGCTCTCAAGCTAAAACAGCTGGGGGTATGGTTCACTAGGTTAGTTTTTAGGGATTCAAAATCTATCTCGATGACTCTCCCTGCATCATTTCAATGACCCCAAGTTGGAGTAAAGAATCAAAGTTCAAACCCAGCCTGGTCATTCTACGTCTTATTATCTTGTACAGCCCACAAGTAAAAGGTTAGTTGTTAGGTGACCACAGATAACCTGTTGATGTGGTCAGGATTAGGCTGAAATTGGATCAGGTAGGTTTTTATTGTGAGACGGTTGAGGACTTGGACAGTTATTAAGTTTGAGGACAGAAAATTATTTGGCTTGGCCTTAACAATTGATGTGGTTGATGGTAAGTGGTAAAGTGGAAGAACTTAACTTGACAGCCTCCCTTGCCTCAACCATTCACCAAATGACTGGGGTGGTTAGTAGGGCCCTATGAAATCTGTTTTCAGTGTTTTTTGGTTTTTAATTTTTGAGAATTCCATTTTAAGCATTTTATGCAAATTTAACCCCAAGACGGTATGTAAAGTAATGAAATTTATGCAATTATAACTGTAACTTTAACTGTAACTTTAATGTTTTCATACTTGACAGGGGACTATTTTGCAGTTGCACTGGAGGCACAACATGCTAGAAATAGAAATGGAAAGAAATAGAAATGTCTTTATTGTCATTGTATCCAGGGGGGTACAACGAAATTCAGTCACTTCCACTGTCGCACACAATAGAATATGGAATATAAAATATAAATTTTAAATATGAAATATGAAAATTTACAATACAGTTAAAAATATGAAATTATTTACAAACAAAACTATACAAAGTAACATAAGAAAATTTTAATGAAATTTTAAATAGAGGTAGAAGGTGGCTGGTGTGCTAATTATTAAGGTGCAGTGGAGGTAGGTAGGAGGAGGTAGGCAGGTTGTAATAGTTCCGGTAGTGGGGGTTGTGTGTGTGTGTGTGTGTGTGTGGGGGGGGGGGGGGGGGGGGGGGAATCATGGTGTGTGTGTGTCCATGGGCGTTTGCAGTTCTTATGGCCCAAGGGAAGAAGCTGTTTGTCAGTCTGCTGGTGTGGGATCTGATCGACCTGTACCGTCTTCCAGACCGCAGCAGGTTTATTGTTAAACGGTGATGGCTGCAAACAGCAAAAGTCCCGAAGTGGAAGCTCCAGAACGGCAACATGAGACTGAGGAACTTCTTCCTAAACCAGGAACCGTGTCTGTCGTGTGGAAGTTCTTTGGATTTAAAAAAGACGACGTCCAACAAACTACAATAATCTGCAAATGTTGCCGAGCTAAAGTTGTAGCCGCGGGAGGCTACACCAGGCTGGTGTTTTTACATTTTATTTATAAATTCTTAACTTTTACATTTTCACATTTTATACATTACATTTTATTGTTATTTTACCTACTGTCTGTTTTTATCCTTTTTATTTTTTAATTGTCTTTTAATGTATTAGTTTTTAGCTCCAGTGTTTCCTCATGGGGGCGCTCCACACTGGGAGGTGTGTCTGGTCTGTCTGCGGGGGCGTCGTCTTGGAGATCCCTGGGGGCTGGGGGGGGGGGGGGGGGGGGCGGGGTCTATATAATGTGTAGAGTCTACCCTGGTCTACCTGGGTTGAGGTGGTCTCTGGGACGGCGCCCCCTGTGGGCGGGCTGTGGTGCCTCCCAGAGGTGGTATTTCCTCACCTGGATCCTCAGTGTCCTGCCATGTTACTGAACTATTATTACTTTGTGATGTGAGTGTGCATGTGTGTGCATGTGTGTGCATGTGTGTGCTGTGTGTGCATGTGTGTGCATGTGTGTGCTGTGTGTGTTTGGGGGGGAGAGGGACGGGTTTTTATTATCTGTTATGATCCTGTTTTGTTTTATTTTGTGAAGCACTTTGGGTTGCATATTTAATGTATGAAAAGTGCTATATAAATAAAGTTTGATTTTGAAGTTTGATTTAAGGGAGAAAAAAATTAAATGTTTAAAAGTTACTATAAATTCTAGTGGTCTGGTTTAATGTTTCTTACAGTATTATTCAGTGGCGGGTCGTGTATTTGGTACCTGGGCCAGTGCGGGTTTAACTACTTAATCCACCATGACGTTATAATCATACAAGCCACCAATAAAAAAACACAATATAACAAGAAGAGGGCGCAGCGTAATTTAGAGATTACACATCACCGTATTACTTTCATACGTTTTTATTCTCTTGAGGGCAGAGACTCCCAGCACCCCCTGCTGAGAACATGTTCCCGCCGCTCTGCATACAGGTAAAATCTATTTAAAGTGCAAAAAAGAAAGAAATTGCAACAGCAGTAAACGAATCGTTTTAGCTTGTTTAATTTCTTCTTTTATCAGACACATAGTTTGTCATGACGTACCCGACATTTTTAACGTATGTCATGACAAACTGTGTGTGATAACAGAAAAAAAAACTATATTTACTACAGCTGATGTAGATACTATGAAATCCAAACACTGAACACTGGTTGTGTGTATGAGTGTGTATCTGTGTGTTTTTTTCTTTAGGTGTTCCAGCTTTTACAGACATCACCGTTTAAACACATAATTGTCAGCCTCTTTGTGTTTAGATCAGTGAGTGACTCTCGCTTTTCACTCGTCCAGTGATCCTCACACGTATCTTTTTGTGTCCATTCAACTGTGCGCTGGCTAAACTAGCACAACATTGAATCACCAGACACACAATAATCTCAACTGCTCTGTCCTGTACCCGGGAGTCAGCTGTAGTTCCTTTGCAGGATTCTCTGGTGGCCGCTTCGACGTGTTTTTTTTTTTTAATAATGAGGAAAGCGGGGGTGGGGGGGAAGAGAAGCGCGCACTGTCCCCAGCTTTTAGTGACCCCTCTTTGGAACAAGTGAATTCCGTTTTTAGGGCCCGATCTTCCGCCAAACCTCCTAAAGCCACTATTAAGGGATAGCAGGTAGCAGGAGGGGCGTTCCCCCACAAAGAACGCAATCTTCCATCTCCTGAAACCCGCTATTTTACCGCTATATTATGCTACATTATGCATGGGAGTGGTTAGGGCGTTCCACCTGTTTAACCAATCGGTGCGTCAGCAGCCATTGCCTTTGAGAGCAGGTTGCGCTACCTGCAAACTGCTATGGAGCGCCCATTGCCGCGCCTACAATGTGAGTAAGGGATAATGGGTAGTGGCTTTAGGGAGCGGAAGATTGCATTAGCAGATGGCGGAGGTTCCTAAATCAGCAATTTGCGGGTAGCGGGTAGTGAGTAGTGGCTAGAGGCTAGAGAGAGGTGTACGATCGGGCCCTTAATCTCTAAATCCATAGGGCTCTAGGTTAGGTTTATGGATCAGTGGGAGTGGTTAGGTTTGAGCTGAAATGGTCTGGATGAGTTTAAGCTCAAGGCAGGTAAGATTAAAATTAGAGTGGAATGAGTTTACTTTAGACTGAGGTTTGGTTTAAATGATGGTGGTGATGGGTAATGTAAAGTTTAGACAACTATGAACTGAGCTCAGACTCAAGTGGTTCGGTTTAGGTATCAGTGCCAGCGAGTCAGGTTAGGGGTAGACTGGTTAGGATTTTAAGTTCGATATTGACTGCTTAGGGTTAACCCTTACCCCACATCTCAGCAACTTTGCCGCCGCTCCAGCAAGTTCAGCTGTTATAAAGTACATCCTCCATCATGATCTGAAGTCAAACTATGTTGTCCGTGTTTCAGAGAAAATCCTTCAGTTGAGATGATGATCTGATCATTGTGTTTCTTACAAGATAGGCTAACTGCAACTTAAATGGTGATATCAACAAGTACCAATATGTTTATTTATCATTGTAGTACTAGCGAGTTCTGCTTTCAGATGACACGGTTGTTTGGTGTGACAGATAAGAGTTGTGGGCTGAGTGTGGAGTTTACTAATGGTGTAGGAGGTTTCACAGCTGAGATTACCATGAAATGTATTTGCATGTTTTATTAACTGCTCACAGAAACAGTTTCCATTATTTCTGCAGAAAGCAGCAGATTTCAGAGAATACCAGAAGAAGAGCAGAGATGTTAAAAACAAGTCACATCCTGTCTGTGCACATGCAACACGGCCATGACGTACAAGTTGAAACAAAGTCTGAAGAGCAGCTGAACCTATCCACCCTCGGGTCTGAGATAATTCATGACAAACACCACGTATCAAGGAAATACAACCTCAAAAGAACAATAACATACAGCTTTTTTCACAGTGCCATTACTTGTTTAACAAAAATGAAGCAAAAAAAAAAAAAGCCATGTGGTTGGCAATCCTAAGTACCCCCTAACTACTTCCACTGGATGTAAGGGAAAGCTCCAGTCCGGCGCCGTTATGATCCGCCGCTGAGAAAGTTCAGTATCCAGAACAGTACATTTAGAAGACTGAACAAGTATGGTTTGTTTGGGAAGACAGCCAGGACAAAGTCTCATCTTCCTAATAAAAAAAAAACAAAACATGGAAGCACAGCTGTGACTCACAAAACTGCGTCTGAACAAACCGCAAGATCTCTAGAATAATGTCCTATGGACAGATGAGACTAAAGTAAAGTTGTTTGGCCTTAATGGCCAACACCATGTGTGGAGAAACCCAAACTCAACATTTCAACAGAAACACCTCAAACCCACTGGGTCATGTGACAGGACGATGATCTCAAACACAGCAGCAAATCTACATCAGAATGACTCATAAATAAAAGAATCGAGGTTCTGGAGTGTCCTGTTCAACATCAAGACTTCAAACTGACTTTTGACTGTAACCTTGCAGATGGTCACCCCATCACCCCATCACCCGACCACACACATAAAAACACATCCAAAAACACACATGTACACACGTGGACAAAATTGTTGGTACCCCTCAGTTAAAGAAGGAAAAACCCACAATTCTCACTGAAATCACTTGAAACTTACAAAAGTAACAATAAATAAAAATTTATTGAAAATCAAATAATCAAAATCAGCCATCACTTTTGAATTGTTTATTAACATAATTATTTAAAAAAACAAACTAATGAAATAGGGCTGGACAAAAATGATGGTACCCATAACTTAATATTTTGTTGCACAACCTTTTGAGGCAATCACTGCAATTAAACGATTTCTGTATTTGTCAATGAGCGTTCTGCAGCTGTCAACAGGTATTTTGGCCCACTCCTCATGAGCAAACTGCTCCAGTTGTCTCAGGTTTGATGGGTGTCTTCTCCAAATGGCATGTTTCAGCTCCTTCCACAGATGTTCAATGGGATTCAGATCTGGGCTCATGGAAGGCCACTTTAGAATAGTCCAACGCTTTTCTCTCAGCCATTCTTGGGTGTTTTTGGCTGTGTGTTTTGGATCGTTGTCCTGTTGGAAGACCCATGACCTGCGACTGAGACCAAGCTTTCTGACACTAGGCAGCACATTTCTCTCCAGAATGCCTTGATAGTCTTCAGATTTCATTTCACCTTGCACACATTCAAGACACCCTGTGGCAGATGCAGCAAAGCAGCCCCAAAACATTACTGAGCCTCCTCCATGTTTCACCGTAGGGACAGTGTTCTTTTCTTCGTATGCTTGGTTTTTGAGTCTATGAACATAGAGTTGATGTGCCTTACCAAAAAGCTCCAGTTTGGTCTCATCTGTCCAAAGGACATTCTCCCAGAAGCTTTGTGGCTTGTCAACATGCATTTTGCAAATTCCAGTCTCGCTTTTTTATGATTTTTTTCAGCAGTGGTGTCGTCTCCCATGAAGTCCACTTTGGCTCAAACAACGACGAATGGTGCGATCTGACACTGATGTACCTTGGCCTTGGAGTTCACCTTTAATTTCTTTGGAGGTTGTTCTGGGCTCTTTGGATACAATTCGAACGATCCGTCTCTTCAATTTGTCATCAATTTTCCTCTTGCGGCCACGTCCAGGGAGGTTGGCTACTGTCCCGTGGGTCTTGAACTTCTGAATAATATGAGCCACTGTTGTCACAGGAACTTCAAGCTGTTTAGAGATGGTCTTATAGCCTTTACCTTTAAGATGTTTGTCTATAATTTTTTTTCCGATGTCCTGGGACAATTCTCTCCTTCGCTTTCTGTTGTCCATGTTCAGTGGTGGTACACACCTTTTCACCAAACAGCAAAGTGACTACTTGTCTGCCTTTAAATAGGCAGACTGACTGATTATGAGTTTGGAAACACCTGTGATGTCAATTAAAGGACACACCTGAGTTAATCATGTCACTCTGGTCAAATAGTTTTCAATCTTTTATAGAGGTACCATCATTTTTGTCCAGCCCTATTTCATTAGTTTTTTTTTTTTAATAATTATGTTAATCAACAATTCAAAAGTGATGGCTGATTTTGATTATTTGATTTTCAATAAATTTTTATTTATTGTTACTTTTGTAAGTTTCAAGTGATTTCAGTGAGAATTGTGGGTTTTTCCTTCTTTAACTGAGGGCTACCAACAATTTTGTCCACGTGTGTATGTTGGAAAACCGCCCATGGTTCTTACCTAACCTGCGACTGCTCCTCGTACATCCGCTCTCTTCCTTCTTTGAAGAGCCGGATGGCCCGTTTGGACTTCTTCATGAGTCCATCGATGTATATCTTGAAGTATTCGTTCTCGCTGAGCTGGGTCAGCCTCTGGTTCTCCTCGTACTTGCCCAGGATCAGACGGAGGTGCTGGTAGGCTTCAGGTAAAATGTCCAGGATGTACGGAGGACTGTTCTTCAACTGCAGTTTGGGGTTCTGGCAAAGCCGGACCTGCAACAGAAAGAAAATTGGTGTGGTGGTGTTTCAGAACTACCAGCAGGTGAATTAGCATCTAAGGCAACATAAGAGTCAGAGCAAACATTAAAGCGGTCTACTAGCTTCAAGTTAGCTTCATTATCAGCACGCTCAGTTGTTTCAGGAGTTGAATAAGTCTGATGTTACTCCTCTAATTGTTTTCACCTTCCAGGATGCACACGCTGTTATCTTTGTAGCTTCTCTGATCAATGGAAAATGTTTTCCCTTCCTGCTATGGGTCCATCTTTCTCTTTGGCTTGATGAGGTCCTCCTGATGGCTCCTTAAATGCTTATTAAGGTCACTTGTGTTAAATTTAACATTTGTGCCGCCTATGGAAATGGCAGCCTTGCATAAGGCTTGTTCATTTTAATGCCTGGTACAACTAAAGGTACATTTGTTTGGACAAACATAACGATAACCACAAAGATTGCTCATAAGAGTTTTATTTAAGAGCTGATATCTTACCATTTTCCATGGTTTTCTTGATTATGACCTAAATCACTTAAGTTTTTACATCAATAGCTATGGCGTTGTACTGCCAAAAACACTGCTTTTATGCATTCAGTGTTTTCTTTTCTGTCTGTTTTAGTCACATGATGACGTTTAGTGGTACCAGGTATTAAAATGAACAAGAAACTGAAGAAAAAATGGCGGTCTAATCATTTTTTCCATGACTGTAGAACCAGTTAATGTTCTTTTAAACTGTATTTTAGATATTAAGTCATAAATGGCAGACAACTTCTTACAGCTTAACCAGGACAAAACTGAAGTTTTAATCATTGGTCCTGAAACAAGAAAGAGATCATTTTACCAAAATTACATAATTTTAAACCTTCTCATTGTGTGAGAAACCTGGGTGTTCTTTTTGACTCTGAGCTGAATTTTATTCCACATATTAGAAATATCACAAAAACAGGTTTTTATCATCCTAAAAACATCGTCAGAGTCGCCCATTTCTCTCTCCTGGCAGCACGGAGGTGTTGATGCTTTTATCTCCAGTAGAATAGATTATTGTAAAGCTCTCTGGTCTTCCTCTCGACGTGGAATGATCCCCAGATATCGTTTTCTTCACCTGGTTCATTTATAATGGGGCCAAAGGGGGTGGGGAGTGGGGGCGAGTGAGTAAGTGAGTGAGTGAGTGAGTGAGAGAGAGAGAGAGAGAGAGAGAGAGAGGGGATGACTGTTTGCTGATTTAACTCTGGGTGTGTGATGGCTTTTAGTTGTTTTTGTTCTTTTTCTTGTTGTTTTAATTACTCTTTTTATTATGTAAAGCACTTTGTGTTACTTTGGTATGAAAAGGGCTTTATAAACAAATTTGATTTGATTTGATAATGAGCATTTAAACATAAAATGACATCATAGCTACATAGCTCATGTCTCCATCTGCCAACTCAAAACAGGAAGTTGGAAGTCGCGTGACTTCCTGTGCTGGTTTTTAAAGCACAGAAGGTGAATTCAGATTCTATCTATAAAGATTGAGCAGTACAAACCTAAATACTTGCTGATCCCAATTCTAGTAAATACACTGCCTATCCCAAAAAGTCACACTGATATTTCATTGGACCGCCTTTAGCTTTGATTACGTCACGCATTCGCTGTGGCATTGTTTCAATAAGCTTCTGCAATGTCTCAAGATTTATTTCCATCCAGTGTTGCATTAATTTTTCATCTAGATCTGTCATTAATGATGGTAGAGTCTGAGTCTCCAGCACAAAGATTCTCAACGGGGTTCAGGTCTGGACTCTGGCGGCCGATCCATGCGTGAATATGACGTCTCCTGCTCCCTGAACCGGTCTTTGAACCCCATGAATCCTGGCATCGCCATCTTGAATATGGCCGTGGCATCAGGAAGAACAGATGCATTAATGTAATAACCTGCTCATTCAGTATATTCAGGTAGTCACCTAACCCTAACCCTAACCTGGACCTGGACCTGGACCTGGACCTGAACCTGGACCTGGACCTGGACCTGGACCTGGACCTGGACCTGGACCTGGACCTGGACCTGGACCTGAACCTGGAACTGGACCTGGACCTGGACCTGTACCTGGACCCAGGGGCGCCGCTAGGGATTTTGGGCCCCATGAAAAGAATCTTTACCGGGCCCCCCAACACAGCGGCGAAATTTGTTGATGCTATTTTTGATCATCATTAGGGGCCTCTCTGGGCCCCCCTCAATCATGGGCCCCTATAATCCGTATCCTTTACCCCCCCTTTTCGGCGCCCCAGCCTGGACCTGAACCTGGACCTGGACCTGGACCTGGACCTGGACCTGAATCTGGAACTGAACCTGGAACCTGGACCTGGACCTGGACCTGGACCTGGACCTGGACCTGGACCTGGACCTGGACCTGGACCTGGACCTGGACCTGAACGACTGGAACTGAACTGAACTGGAACCTGGACCTGGACCTGGACCTGGACCTGGACCTGGACCTGGAACCTGGACCTGGACCTGGACCTGGACCTGGACCTGGACCTGGACCTGGACCTGGACCTGGACCTGAACCTGGACCTGAACTGGACCTGGACCTGGACCTGGACCTGGACCGGACCAACTGCAGCAACCCCAGATCAGAACACTGCCCCCACAGGCTGGTCCAGTAGGCGCTAGGCATGATGGGAGCATCACTCTGGAACAGGGTCAATCTGGACTCATCAGACCACATGACCTTCTTCCATTGATCCAGAGTCCAATCTTTATGCTCCCTGGCTAGATTTATATTTTACGTTTGCCTCATTGATAAGTTTTTTTAAGGCTACACCAGGGATGGACTGGGACTAAAAACGGCCCTGGACTTTCCCGCCCTAAGTAGGCCCACCAATAACGAGGGGGGGGGGGGGGGGGGGGGGGTGCACTCCAGTAATATAGAGTCATTGTCATAACAACACCTATATATACAAACTATTTATAATCTGTTTACTCAAAAACACTAACATTAAAGAACGACTAAACATCACTTGCATCTCCAAAACAAAAATGAACATAAACATTGTCTTTTTTAATGCTATTTTACAGTTACTTGTATGTTTGCATTTATAAATTTTAAAAAAAAAAATCTATATCTATATCACATATGCTTGATTAACATTTGTTTATTAGCATTACTTGGAATGACAGCCATTAAACCTGAACTTATACCTCCAAAATTCTAACGCTTTGGATAAACATATTATTTAAAACCTAGACTACAGACAAGAAGAATAAAGCTCATTACATTTTTAGCCTTTTAGGTCTATTCTGTGTCAGAATTAACCTGCTTGACACATTTTATAGTTTTAATATAATGCTGGGGTGACCCAAAAATCCAAAAAGAGGACCCCCTACTGGCCTCTTGTTGATACTGCAAAAATACTCAAAGATAGTCAAAGATGACAAAGTTGCTTTATAAACCATTCATTTAATTAAAACGTCCCTTTTCTGTTTGAAATGAAACATTTCTGATATATAAACATAAGATAATGCCTCATAACCAGTGACTCCATCAGAACCAGATTTACACATTTGTGAACCCAAACAGAGTAGATTATTATTATCAGCAGTAGTTAGCAGGTTATGTTTTATATGTCATACCAGCATCATTTTAAAATATTTTCTAGTGGCCTTTATTGGGTAGAGAGAAAGCAATGACTAAAAAGAGGACACAACAACATATTACAACACTGGAAATTAAACCCCCGCAAACCAGTATATGAGAGTCCACCCACTGAACCACTACAGAGCAAATACTAATAAAGGACCAAGACATTATACTATTTTTTAAAATTAAAATTGTCCCATGTAATGCAGCTGTGAATAGTTAGGGAACCATTCAACTAATCATCCTTAAAACAACATTTGTAGCCTATTCCACCGACATTGCACCACCGCCACGCACCACAAAAGACAAGCTAAGGTTAAATGGCCTTCTTACTTACTAACTTACTTGGCCTTCTTTAGTTTTAATTTTTCACCATCCACCTTTCTCCTTGCATTTTCAGCTTGCCATCTTTCTGTTGACAGACGCTAACATTAGTCTGCTATGTTGGTTTTTCGGCCTATATCTGATAAATGATCGTCTTAGCGCCCCCTGCTGTTAGTAGATAGATTGAACATTTTGGTTATTGAACAAGACAGACGGCCGTAGACCAGACGGCCGTTCTGGACTTTTCCAGAATCTACAGATTACCAGTCCTGGGCTACACAGCTGTTCAGTCCCAATCCCTGGAGTTCCCTTAGCATTGTGGGTGTGGAAATGCTCTTACTTTCACTATTAAACATAGCCGTGAGTTCTACTGTTATTTTTTCATTATTTGATTTCACCAAACATTTAAGTGATCATTGATCATGATCATTCAAGATTTTTTTTAAACCAATTTCTTCCTTAAAGGTGATGGTTCCCCACTATCCTTCCAGTTTTTAATAATGCATTCGGACAGTTCTTAACACAATTTTAATAGCTTCAATCTCCTTAGATGTTCTCTTTACTTGATGTATGCCAATAATTTGATAATTTGATTAACATCTTTTCCACAACCACAGGATGTGTCTTCTGACATGGTTGTTTAAGAAATGAGAACCTATTCACTGCATTAGTTTGGATTAAATAAATTGTTGCCAGCTGAAATGTAATCATCCATAAAGTAACAATCCAATGGGAGGATCGTACCTATTTGCTTAGTTAAATCCTGGTGGTGACCTTTATTTTGGACAGATGTATTTCAGAGGCTTGTATTGGAAGAGAAAAAACTCTGGCAGCAGTTTTTTGTAATACGATAAAGCAAGACTTTCAGATGTGTGTGCTGTAGCTTCTTCATACAGAAGTGATGGAAGGAGTTGCTCTCCGATTAATTCAAATGTTCCTCTGAGAGTCTAAAAGATTAGGTCTAACAATGACATGCTCACCACTTCATTCAACGCATCAATAAACCATCACTAGAAACTTTTTCTTTGTATTTTCAGACTTACGACTTTGTCCATGAGTTTCCAGGTTTTCTCCACAGTTTTCCGATCAGCGACGGCTTGTTTCGGTGGTCCCATGGCGTCCTGGATAGCATCGAAGAGGCCTAAAATACAACCCTTACTTCTGTTAGATCCACACCCGCTGAGAGCAGCTGCCATTTCCCCTACGCTGACGAGAGGAGAAGGATTACAGACATACATGACCATTTTCTTCTTGTAAACATCAACAGTAGTTTAGTTTCAACGTCTCTCAGACTGGATTTATTTTTGGGTCATAGTTATGAGAAGTTACTGAAGGAAAAACTGAATCAGAGGATGTTCTCCTTTAGCTGCAGAGATCATCACAACATTCACACGGCAGGGCCTTGTTTGCTCTGAAACCTGCGTGGTGTTGACTGGAACAGGTAATGTTACCTGTAGGAATGTTCCTGTTTCCAGTTGAGTACCACTGATAGTCAACTATGTACTCAAGACGATGTGTCAGATCCATTTCTGTTTATATTACCCCTTTTTGACCAATTTTAAAAAGGTGCTGGGCTGGTTCTTGAGTCAGGTCAGAGCTGGTTCTACTCTAAAACCCTAATAAAGAACTGAATAGCTTTTCCACGTACACAAAGCTACATCATTACCTTTACCAAGGTTGAGCCTTCTTTTAGCGTACTCAGACTCTGTAGAGGACCATGGTTCACAAAAGATATCAATAACAGCGCTTACTTCAAAACCAGTGTCTTAATATTGCCAGTCTGCCTTTATAAAGGTCTCAGGAGACAACAGTTGGTGTTTGTTAATGCTCATTTCTATGCCAACTGGCATTTCCCAATACTGACAAGCATTTAGGAACGCAGCTACAAACAGGGTTTATTCCTACCATTTTTACTGGGATCCATAAACTCCAGCAGGTGATACTACAACATCCCACATTGTTTAATACCCATTCTTTGTTCTTTCCTTTCCATTAACTTCTTTGCTACAAGCTTCACATGGCCGTGACTTAACAGAGACACACCTTTTCATCTGGTAACAATCATCCTGTCTGTAACTCCAGACATAACTGGTTCCTAGAGCTAGCCCAAAAGACTTTGGATACCGGTGTTGTGCCAGTTTGTCTGGTTCTGAACCGGTGCTTTCTTCAAAAGAGGTGATCAAAAAGTAAAAAATACTTCTGTTTGGTCCTAGCTCTTGTCCACCGCTGGAACCTCGTTGGTAGAAAAGGCCTATACAGTGATCCGTTAGTTAGACCGGCGCCTAAATAATGTGATTAAAATATGTTTAAACACATCAAAAAAGTATCGAGGCACTGCAGCGAAACAAGACAAACGCTCAACTGTGGTCTTTCTGTTACCTTCACAGCCTCTGGTCTCTGAACCATAGTAAATGTGTCTCAGCCAATCAGAGCTCAGGTTCTAGAGTTCTGGTCCGTCTGTGTTTCTCTGTTGCTAACAGGAAGCTGTGAGTCATCGTTTCAGCCTCTCGTCTGCTGTGGGGGGGATTTTCGCAGAATTTCAATGATTATTTCTTGATTTTTTTATTATAATATATTTCTGAAAAAAATCTGCGAAGCACTAAAACTGCAGTACTCAAACCGCGAAGTGGCAACGGATCACTGTATGTGAACTATACAGATTTACAACTCAGTGCCCACTAGGGGGCGCTCAAGCTACAAGTATTTTTGGATGAATAAAATGAGCTGTCTTCAGTTGTAGCACCTAAATAAGAACATTTTAGTACTTAACTGTGTAAAACTTAAAATAATGACTGAGATGTGCACCATACGGCTAATATATATTTTCACACAAGTTCTGATTTTTTCTTCTCTCATGTAATTTTATACATTCAGGCTTTTGTTTAATTGCGTTATTTACTAGAAAATTAGTTTTAAAAATAATAACTTGAATTAAAAAAAAATCTTTGAGTTTATGAAGTCAGCATTTTTATTATAAACGTTTGAGGTGTGTTTTTGTCACAAATTTAGTTTATGAACTCACAAATTCTGAGTTTTCCCTCACATGCTTGTGTATATAAAGTCAGAGGTTTCTCTTGTAAAATTGCTAGTTTAAAAAGTTAAAACTTGTTTTTCTCACAATTTTTCAAATTTGTAAAGTGAGACTTCCTGAGATTTTTCCCTCAATAAAAGTCAGATGTTTTTTCCTTTTCCCAATTTAAGTTTTAAAAAGCCAGAATTTAATTTTTTTTCCACTCAACTCATTTTTCTTCAACCTCACACCTGCCAACTCACCTGTCAGTCAAATATATCAACCTGAGTTGGTTAATCCATTTTACTGTTTGCTCACCACATTTATTTTGCTAGCTCAACTGAACTTTAGATTCACAAATCTACACGGTTTCATCTTAAAGTGCAACTGATCAGGGGCGCATCTCAGAAACTTTCAAGGGGTCTCCAAAAATCTAGAAACGGTCCAGTTGATGGAGTCAGAACCAGTCAACACTGTTCCCAGTGCGCATGCGGACATTTCTGACCAGTTTAAAGTCTGACCTTTTCACTGCGCAGTCTCATCCAGCTCGTGCTCGCCGTGGCCGTGGTGAGTAATAATTCTGACCGTGAAGCCCACGGTGCCGTGACGTCACACTCCGAACTTTAAACCCACTGGGACCGTCTGTTCAACTCCGTCAACATCCACGGGTGAGAAAAACAAAACTAAACAAATACAAAAAAACCAACAAACTAAAAACAAGTCGTCTAAGCCTGGTACCGAAGCCCAGTCCAGTCCCGGTACCGAAGCACAGTCCAGTCCCGGTACCGAAGCGCTGCTCTGAGTTGGTTGCCCTTCTCATGTGTCGGAGTAACACTGAGGTTGCATCCGCTCTTCACTTCACACAAACAAAGTAGAAACCAGCAGTTATCCAAACAATCTTCCACTTCCGCCTAAACTTTCCAAAATAAAAGTACGCAGTCGTTAAGGGAAACGTACTAACTAAATCTGCCTTTGGAGTTTTCCACAAACAATTTCTATTTCATTATTAATCTAGGTGCTAAACTTTCAAGGACATTAAATTCTTAAATGTTTAAAAAAGCTGTTAATTATTGAAGATCATGAGAGCCACACACAAAAAGAGACTTTATTTTAATGTGAAGGAGTGGCGTGTCATCCGGCATGACTCTGCTGCTGCAGTGATGCAGTTATTCCTGTGAAAGGGGGGTGAAATCCAGGAAGAAGCTCAAGTTCAACATGGACCAGAAGAAGGTTTTCAGAAGAACTTAGAAATCTTTGCATTCGTGTTTCAGAGGGTTTACTCTCAGGCAGCTGCAAAAAAAACAAAACAAATAGATATGAAAAACACTAGATATCAAAATTTAACTTCAAAGAAACCTATCCATTCCTATTAAATAAAGCTGAAAATGTATCAAGATCTTACAATGCCACTTTTTTCTTCACTTTATTCAGTATAGAAATAAATAGTTTGTTATATTTCCATCCATCCATTATCCATGCCCATTTAGTAGTTTGTTATATTCATTAAAAAAACAACAACAACAAACATCTTAAAAAGGTGGTATCACTTTACAATAAGACTCCCTTTATAAAGGATTTGTAAACAGTTTGTGTTTTGGGTTATCAGTTAAACAATCTTCACAAAACACTAATAACTACTTATAACCCATTGCTTTAAAATAATAGTGGAATTTTGATTTCCAAATAGTGATAACAACTTTTCCCCACTTATCTGTAATACCAAGCCTGAGATCAGTGCTTATGTTGTCTTCCCCATCAGCAGGATCCCCTGCCTTTTCCCATGAGATGACCACCTCATCCATGATGTCACAAATGCTTCAAAATAGCAACCAAAACCAGAAAGGCATGAAAGAAAATGGAAAACTGCCATTTGAACGGATCGAAAAATAGCCGAAATGGCAAACACTCCAAGATGATCTAAAGTTACCTGTGAGTTCTGTAACGATTAGAGAATGTTGATGTGAAGCCAAGAAGACCACTTAAAGTCCCAGTGTTGAAAAATGTGCTGAAGAGGTTACAATTTCCCAAAGAACACACTCTTCTTTTCTCTTCAGGGGTCGTCAGAGCAACTCATCCACCTCTGCATCCTCTCCTCTCACACCAACTAACTTCATATCCTCTTCACTACATCCATAACTGCTCTTCCTATAGGCATCCTGCCTGGATGTTCCAACCTCATTTCATGGATTGATGAAAGCATGAATGTTCTTTTTCAGTCTCGGGGCTGCAGATAATTTGTCAGACAACCCCCAAACACTGGATTCAATCCACGGTATACCATGAAGACAGCGTAGCAAACTGGTACAAGCATCCTGATATGGGAATGTTTCTCATACTATTGTGTTGGCCTATTTATCACATACCAGGAATCATGGATCAGTTTGAATGCATCAAACTACTTGAAGAGGTCATGTTGCCTTGTGCCGGAGGAAATGCCATTGAAATGGGTGTTTTTGACAAGACAATGACCTCAAACAAACTGGTAAGAGAGCAGCATCTTAGTTCCAGATCAACAAGCTTAACATGATTGAGTTGTCAGTCTAGTTTCTGAACCTTGGCCCAAGACTTGTGGGTTGACATCAAAAATGTAGTTTCTGGTTCAAAATAAAGAAATGCAGAGGGATTGTGGAATGTTATCCAATCTTCCTGAGCTGGAATACCTGTGCCAGAAGTTGGTCAACTCAATGCAACACAGATGTGAGGCAGTTCTCAGAAACAGCTGTTATACAACTAAATATTATACTAATATTAAATATTAGGTCACAGATTCACAAGAAAGACAAATCTTCAAGCATTTATCTTTTTTTTAATCAATAAATATTTGAATTTGTAAAGAAAGATCCACACACAGCTATTTTTCTTTTTTTTTTTTTTTGAAGTACATGATATTTCTTTTTCCTTACTCTGTAAATACTAATCAATAATAAATTTGATAAAAAAATTTCTCTATGGTTTAATTTGGAATAGAACGTGTTGTAGTGATCTACCTCGTAATTATTAATAATTAATAAAAGGAAGGGGGCACCATTTCCTTTAAGAAAAGAAAGAAACTATAAATTTTATCAATCTCTGATCTGAATGTAATTTCTTTTCGGCTGGATTGGCTGATTTTACATCAAAACAGACATCAAGATGGTTCTAAGGACATTTATTATACACAGACACAAAACACAGACACATATAAGGCAGTCATATATACACCTTTAAAAAAATTAAAGGAACACTTTGAAAACACATCAGTGCCCGTTTATTTATACTGGTATGGACTGGGTGATGTGTTAGGAACAAAAGGAGGCCACATCATTTGATGGAAATTAAAATCATCAGCTTACAGAGGGCTGAATTTAAAGACACCCCAAACATTACAGTGAAAAAATGATGCAGCAGGCTAGTCCATTTAGCTGAAATTTCATTGCCGCAACTCAAAATGGTATTCAGTAATTTGAGTAATTTGAGCAGATAGCGGTCCTGCTGATGGGTTGTAGACCTTCTACGTCCCGGTCCAGCTCTCCTGGAGGAACTGCCTGTCTCCTGGAATCTCCTCCATGTTCTTGAGATGGTGCTGGGAGACACAGCAAACCTTCTGGCAATGGCAGGTATTGATGTGCCATCCTGGAGGGACTGCCTGTGCTACCTCTGTAGGGTCCAGGTATCTCCTCATGCTAACAGTAGTGACACCTGTGCAACCTCTGTAGGGTCCAGGTAGCACCTCATGCTAACAGTAGTGACACCTGTGCAACCTCTGTAGGGTAACAGTAGTGACACCTGTACCTCTGTAGGGTCCAGGTATCCTCATGCTAACAGTAGTGACACCTGTGCAACCTCTGTAGGGTCCAGGTATCGCCTCATGCTAACAGTAGTGACACCTGTGCAACCTCTGTAGGGTCCAGGTATCGCCTCATGCTAACAGTAGTGACACCTGTGCAACCTCTGTAGGGTCCAGGTCGCCTCATGCTAACAGTAGTGACACCTGTGCAACCTCTGTAGGGTCCAGGTAGCGCCTCATGCTAACAGTAGTGACACCTGTGCAACCTCTGTAGGGTCCAGGTAGCGCCTCATGCTAACAGTAGTGACACCTGCGCAACCTCTGTAGGGTCCAGGTATCGCCTCATGCTAACAGTAGTGACACCTGTGCAACCTCTGTAGGGTCCAGGTATCGCCTCATGCTAACAGTAGTGACACCTGTGCAACCTCTGTAGGGTCCAGGTATCGCCTCATGCTAACAGTAGTGACACCTGTGCAACCTCTGCAGGGTCCAGGTATCGCCTCATGCTAACAGTAGTGACACCTGTGCAACCTCTGTAGGGTCCAGGTATCGCCTCATGCTAACAGTAGTGACACCTGTGCAACCTCTGTAGGGTCCAGGTAGCGCCTCATGCTAACAGTAGTGACAGTGACCCTAGCCAAATGCTAAACTGGTGAAAAAGAGTCAGAAAAGATGAGGAGGGGAAAAAAATGTCAGTGGCCTCCACCTGTAAAACCATTCCTGTTCTGATGGTCAACAATTCAGAGGCCTGGATTTGTTCGACCAATCAGAAGCCAGGATCCAATCAATAAATTAGAAGCCAGGAATATTTCGACAATTCAGAGGCCTGGATTTGTTCGACCAATCAGAAGCAAGGATTTAATCAACAAATCAGAAGCCAGGAATATTTCGACCAATCAGAAGCCAGCATTCAATCGATCAATCAGAAGCCAGTAATATTGTGACCAATCAGAAGCCGGCATTCAATCAACCAATCAAAAGCCAGCATTTAATCAACCAATCAGAAGCCAGGATTCAATCAACCAATCAGAAGCCAGGAATATTTCGACAATTCAGAGGCCTGGATTTGTTCGACCAATCAGAAGCCAGAAATATTATGACAAATCAGAGGCCCAGATTTGTTCGACCAATCAGAAGCCAGGAATATTTTGACCAATCAGAAGCCAGCAATCAACCAATTAGAAGCATGGATTCAATCCACCAATCAGAAGCCAGGAATATTTTGCCCAATCAGAAGCCAGGATTGTTCAATCAATGAGAAGCCAGGATTCAATCAACCAATCAGAAGCCAGGATTCAATCAATCAATCAGAAGACAGGAATATTTTGTTCAATCAGAAGCCTGGATAGTTTCGACAATCCAAGAAGCCAGGATTAAATCAACCATTCAGAGGCCAGAAATATTTCAACCAATCAGAAGCCAGCATTCAATCGACCAATTAGAAGCCAGGATTCAATCAACCAATCAGAAGCCAGGAATATTTCGAAGAAGCCAGGATTCAATTAACAGGAATATTTTGACTAATCAGAAGCCAGCATTCAATCGACCAATTAGAAGCCAGGATTCAATCAACCAATCAGAAGCCAGGAATATTTAGACCAGTGTTTCTCAACCGGGGTGCCGCACACTCCCCTCAGGGGTGCCGCAGAAACGCATCTGACAGTATGCAAAATAATTAAATTAATAAATAAAAATGTAATATAATAAATAATTGTCTAAATTAATACTCAAATACTAAGGCAGTGGAATCTTTCATAATAAAAGCATAGAACAATTCAATTCAATTCAGTTTTATTTTTTATAGCATCTGTTACAATGACAATTGTCTCTAGGCGCTTTACAGAGACCCAGAGCATGACCCCCGAGCAAATATCATTAACTAAGATTATATAATTAAATCCAATCAATGATAATGGCAGGTAAAAAAAAACTCCCACGTAGGGAGAAAAAACCTTTAAGCCAAACAGTAGCAAGTCTCCGGGATGGACAGAGGATGGAACTGCAAGTCAGCATGAAACCCAGGAAACTCTGGCCTGCAAATACACAAAGAGAAAAGGGGGCAGAAACAGCACAACAAACACAGGAAAGCAAAGAAAATGGAGCACAGTTTCAGTAACAGGGTGCTCCCAAATAATTATAAATGAGCTGGAGGAGGAGGAAGGGAGGAAGAAAGGGAAGAAAAAGGAGAAGAGCAGTGGAGACACCACTCAGCAGATCATGTTGGTGTCCCCCTGCAGCGTAGGCCTATAGCAGCATAACTATGACGAAGCTGTGATTAAGACGAGTTTACTCTAGTCTGAGCTACTACAGCTATAGTTATAACTATTAGCCCCTACACACTATTAGACTAGTGTAGCTATAACTATTAGCCCCTACACTAGAACTGTAGCTATAACTATTAGCCCTACACACTATAGTTTAGACTAACTGTAGCTATAACTATTAGCCCCTACACACTATAGTTTAGACTAACTGTAGCTATAACTATTAGCCCCTACACACTATAGTTTAGACTAACTGTAGCTATAACTATTAGCCCCTACACACTATAGTTTAGACTAACTGTAGCTATAACTATTAGCCCCTACACACTATAGTTTTAGACTAACTGTAGCTATAACTATTAGCCCCTACACACTATAGTTTAGACTAACTGTAGCTATAACTATTAGCCCCTACACACTATAGTTTAGACTAACTGTAGCTATAACTATTAGCCCCTACACACTATAGATTAGACTAGACTAACTGTAGCTATAACTATTAGCCCCTACACACTATAGTTTAGACTAACTTTAGCTATAACTATTAGCCCCTACACACTATAGTTTAGACTAACTGTAGCTATAACTATTAGCCCCTACACACTATAGTTTAGACTAACTGTAGCTATAACTATTAGCCCCTACACACTATAGTTTAGACTAACTGTAGCTATAACTATTAGCCCCTACACACTATAGTTTAGACTAACTGTAGCTATAACTATTAGCCCCTACACACTATAGTTTAGACTAACTGTAGCTATAACTATTAGCCCCTACACACTATAGTTTAGACTAACTGTAGCTATAACTATTAGCCCCTACACACTATAGTTTAGACTAACTGTAGCTATAACTATTAGCCCCTACACACTATAGTTTAGACTAACTGTAGCTATAACTATTAGCCCCTACACACTATAGTTTAGACTAACTTTAGCTATAACTATTAGCCCCTACACACTATAGTTTAGACTAACTGTAGCTATAACTATTAGCCCCTACACACTATAGATTAGACTAACTGTAGCTATAAC
This sequence comes from Hirundichthys speculiger, assembly GCA_018398805.1. Lineage (NCBI taxonomy): Eukaryota > Metazoa > Chordata > Actinopteri > Beloniformes > Exocoetidae > Hirundichthys > Hirundichthys speculiger. The sequence goes on along the minus strand of JAGFBZ010002464.1, from coordinate 99,939 downwards.
TATTAGCCCCTACACACTATAGTTTAGACTAACTGTAGCTATAACTATTAGCCCCTACACACTATAGTTTAGACTACCTGTAGGCTTTACTGAACAGAAATGTTTTCAAGTTTAGTTTTAAAAATGGAGATAGTATCAGCCTCCTTAACCCAAACTGGTAGCTGGTTCCATAAAAAAGGTGCCTGGTAGCAGAAGGCCCGTCCTCCAAACCTACTTTTAGATATTCTAGGAACGACGAGTAATCCTGCACTCTGAGAGCGGAGAGCTCTATTAGGAGCATAACATGCTATCAAGTCTTGTAAATAGCGCGGAGCTAGGCCATTAAGGGCCTTATTTGTGAGAAGCAGAATTTTAAACTCAACAGCAGTTAAGTAAATTCAGGCCCGATGACACATAGCCTGTCTGAAGTTTGAGGTGCCTTCAGATTTTTCATGAATTTAAAGGTGCCTCTCCTGAAAAAAGGTTGAGAAACACTGGTTTATATCACACTGTCTTATTGTTCATTGTTTTTATAATACTATTTTTTTTAATGAACCATATGTCCATATCACAGTGTCTTAGATCATTCTTAGTGTATGTTTTGTCTTTAATTAGCAAACTAGCCCAGCTGTAGCCGGTTAGAAACACGTGTTTGGAAACAAAAACCTGGCCAGGTACATAGAATAGCGTTGGGGGATAGGTAACCATTCTTCTTTTCAGGAAACGCCGGCAGTGGATTGGACCAGAAGAGGACCACCTGAAGACAACGGATTAGACGTACGAACGGAGGACTGGACCGGCCAACAGAAGAGCCAAGTCTAAACCGCGGCTCCTCCCCATCTAGTGACGCATATTTTGTATAAATTGTTGTTGCATTGCTTAGCGGCTTCATCAGTTCTCAACGCATCAGTCTGACTAGTGCGCACTAGTCAGACTGATGCGTTGAGAACTGATGAAGCCGCTTGGATAAGAGGCGAAACGTCTTCTAGACAAATCTAAGTCCAGTTGCCTATGATTCAATTGTTGCGAGAATTGCTTAGCTCGGTCTTCTTCTGCTAGAGACTCTGCCAGGGAGCCGTGATCACGTTATTGCAATTAAACATCTGTGTTGTACTTAGCTGACCAAGACTCTTCTTTCCAACAAAGAATATGCAATTAGAATCTTTTCAGAAAAGATCTTAACACTATGCATCTAAGTCACTGACCGACTGTGAAGTCAATTATGCACAAATCGAAAAGCAGCTATATGCCATTTTGTTTGGATGTAAGCGTTTCCACCAGTACATTTACGGTCCCCATATCATTGTGGAAGCCATTTTGTGAAAACCACTTGCAGCAGCGCCTCCAAGATCACAAGGAATGATGCTTCAGCTGCAAAGGTATCACTCACAGACCCGGCAAAGACATTCACTTCTCCAGAAAACCACTGCCTGATCAGAACACCAGCCTCAGTGAAGGCATGGACATGCAGGTGCACACCGTTTTCAGCAACCTACCTGTCACTGACTCCAGACTTGAAGAGATCAAAACAGAGACTGGGAAAGATCCTCAGCTCGTCTTATTGAGAAAGACAGTTAAGTCAGGGTGGCCTGAGGAGAAGAAACAATGCCGTCAGAGCAAAATACTGGAACAGCCGGGATGAGCTCTCGTAGATGAAAACCATCCTGTTCAAGGGGAAAAGATCATCATACCCACCTCACTGCACGCAGAGATGTTATCTCGCATTCATGCAGGTCACATGGGCATGGAGAAATGCAACAAAGGGCACGTGACATCATTTTCTGGCCTGGGATGAACAAGCAGATTGAAGAGTTTATTGGAAAATGTCACATCTGTAGCGAACATAAACCATCAAACACTAAAGAGCCGATGATAAGTCACAAGATCCCAGACAGGCCATGGCAAACAGTGGCTACCTGTTCACCTGGATCAATGAGGACTATTTAGTCACTATTTAGTCACAGTAGACTATTACAGCTGGTACTTTGAACTAGACAGAATACACAGCACCACAACCACTGCTGTTATACGTAGGCTGAAAGCTTCTTTTGCAAGACACGGGATATCAGAGACTGTCATCTCAGACAATGGTCCACAGTACCAACGTAGAGTTTGAGAGTTTTGCAAACACGTTACTTCCAGCCCACACTACCCCCAAAGTAATGGTTTGGCTGAGAAATCTGTCCACATTGCAAAGTCCCTTATGTGAGTATCGAAATATCCCAGTGGACAATTTCAAGTCACCAGTTCAGCTGCTTGAGTCGTCGCACACGACAAAACACCTATCAGCAGTTGCAACCTAAGATCATCAAAAACAAAGATGTTCACATGAGGAGGACCCACAAACAATAACAGCAGAAAAAATACTACAACAGATCAGCTAAGCAGATGTTACCTCTGCGTGAAAGACAAGACATTTGTTTCCAGGAGAACGGCTACTGGAGACCAGCAGTTGTCATTCGTTCAGCGGACACCGAAAGATCTTACCACATTCATGCATCAGATGGAGGACAAGAGTACAGGCGAAACAGACGACACCTCTGACAAAACAGAGACCATGAACAGTCAGACTGAAACCACAAACCCTGACACACAACGTACACTGAACACTGCCACGCAACACACCTCCCAGTCAACAGGAGAGGCTGTGTGGCATCAGACAAGGTCTGGGCGTGAGGTCAAACCCAGAGTTGTTATGGACTTATAAAATGTGCTCTGTGGTGTCAGATGTAGGGATCGACCGATTATCGGCCGGACCGATTATCGGCGCCGATATTTGGCATTTTTACGTATATCGGCATCGGCCTTTTTTTAATCCAACAGGCCGATTTAAAACTAAATTATTTTGGCTCGGATGCCGCTGCGCTTCTCTGCCCCGCTCACAGCGCCGCCGCCATCTTGATTGCGCAATCCAAGCACATAGACACAAAAGCCAATCAGAAGCTGAAACTGTTTGCAAGGTCCTCACGGCGGAGAGATAAATGTTCTCGTGTGGAGAAGCTCCAGTGTGGACGAATGTGTCAAAGGTACGTTGGAAACTCCTGAAATTGTAATAAACATCCCAGTCCTCTGCATGTCACAACTACTAGTAACGTTACTATGAGCAGAATACCGTAAAAATGTAATAAACATCAGCGGCAGCTCTGCTGGCTCGTAGTAGCTCCCGACGCGTCTGAATGATTTGAGACAAAGCTGCTGAAAAAATCGATATGACAACAGTCCGTTATAGTCGAAGCGTATGTGTGTGAGAAAAAAACTCAAACTAAATTCAGTCTAGTTTTATTGCATGAAAGCGTGACGAGGATAGAGAATAGTGTGTTACCACGGGAGTAACTGCAGAGCAGCAAAGCACCGTCCGTCTGACAGAAAACAGTCGGACAATAATAACTGCTGAACTACCCGAGTTATTTAACTTTATCTCTTTGTGTTGATTGAGAGATCCCAAAAATGTTAGGTGAAGTTGTCTTTGATAGTTTATTTTAGAGGCGGACCGTGAACTTTATAGCACCCCTCGAAGCGCTGCAGCCGTCTCTCAGACCGCCAGATATGATGTAATTGTTTTCGCACAACAATCAGTTCTTGAAGTGGAATTTTTTCAGTTACACTTATTCATATTTTGTTTGCATGTCTCTGCCTATGTGTGCGTGTGTGAGGCGGGGGGGCGGGGACTGAAGTAATCGCGTATATTTAATATATAAAATAATATAAAAGTAATGTAATGGCAGACCTGTAAATTTTGTTTGGAGTTATGCAGTTATTGGAGCTATTTATTTTTTGGTGTGTTTTTTATTTAATTGTTTTTTTTAATAAACAAAGTTAAGAGTTGGAGTTTGTATTATTCAAAATTTTTATGCCAATATGTTCACTTTTACCACAAATGAATATCGGCTCAAAATATCGGCTATCGGCCTTCCTGACTACTAATAATCGGTATCGGTATCGGCCCTGAAAAAACCATATCGGTCGGTCACTAGTCAGATGCATTAGTTTGTATGGTGTTCTACTTCAGATATGTATCCAACCTGACATTTGAGCAAGTTAAGTGATAATGGAGATCTGTTTCTTTTGATTCCTCCTCATGGACATCATCAGTGTCTATCTCAATGTTAATATGTTTCAGTGAGGGTTAGGGCACAGAAAAGCTAGCCCTAAATGTTGTGTTTCATTGTTTTCTTAAAAGAAGGGGGATGTAATATTCTTAGGTAATACAAATTCCGACCGGTCCCTGAAGTGCACGTGAGCGTGATTGGCACAGGTGATGTGTGTTGATCCACTGCTGCTGAGAATGAAGATGGCTGTCCCGATATGGTGGATAAAAAGTTACGTTGTGTGTTGTCTCAACTTATCTAACACATCACAGAATACGACAGTTATGAAGTACAAAATAATTTATAATAACCTGGAAATTCAAATGTATTTGTTAATTAGAATGTCACACCCAATGGAAGTGGGTTACTGTATTGTTTAAAACTGGGAACCCTGGAAGTGTTAGAGTCTGCTTGGTGGCTGAGATGGAGAAAGTTCCAGTCATCAATCATTAATTTTGGCTGCGCCTGTTGTTTTTGTTTCTTTTGGACTCTTTTGGAGAGAGAACCCACGACAAGTATTATATCATCAGCACACGTTACTGTATTTAACTGCATAGATAATAGCTGTAAACCCGACACATACGGCTCTGCTAACATTTGCAATGCCCACTCTTAAGTAAAAATAAAAAAAACATTTAAATCACACACATTTTTCTGAGTTAATTCACATCTCTTAATAATAACTATATAAACAGTCACGTCTTCAAAAGTGTAGCACATTAAAATGAACATATTATGGTACCCTCTTATCATTTAATACTGTTTCGTTGGCTAATAAGCAGTTTGCTCGATATTTCCACTCCGGACCGTCTCCACGTATTTCACCTGTGTTCTATATTGACTCACTGGTGTACATAAACTATGTGTTTTAGCAAGTATGAACTTCTTTGAAAATTTCTTTACACTTCTCTCAATGCTCGGATCGCTATGAGTTCGTCTCCTTCTCCTCTCCACACGCATTCACCTGATCATAGAGATACGTTGTGATCTGTGATCTGTCAATCAAGTTCAGTACTTGGAGTGTTCTGACTGGCCTGTCATCTCTCGCTCTCTCATCATAGAAATAGTACATTTAGATTAGCATTTAATTACTTTTTTTCAACCCATTTTCTGTCCCTGGGTTACAGGAAGTTGGCCTCACCTTACTGAGAAGTCTTCACTGAGAATATTTGATCTTGACCACTGAGCTAAGCTGTTTGTCAAATTTGAAGGCATTGTCAGAAATCGCAGGTCCTTGCAGTTGGGTAACATACAGAGTTGTAACATAAAGAGATAAGATTTTCTAAGTAAGATCATTTCTGTTTTGTTTTTGTTTCATCTTTGGAAGTTGGATTGAAACATCTTGAAAAAGAAAGAAAAAAGAAGAGCAAAATAAGAAAAAGAAGAGCAATCCATGATTACTCTTCTCAGAGACAATTCAGCAGAGCCTGAATGTTAACATGAATGTCTGATTTTATTGGCTGATAGATCTTAAGACATTCAGCAAAACAATGAAAGCAGTTGTTAATTTTACAAAAAATGGACTCCAAAGGAAGGATATAAAGAAAAAGAACAGGGCCCAATATGAAGCCTTGAGGAATCCCTTAACTGAGTGGGGATACAGCTGAAGAATGCTGGCCTAAATAAAAAGAAAAGCTTAGCGCCAGAACCATCTGAGGACTGTCCCTGTAATGCCAACACACAACTCAAGACGTGATGGAAAAAGGCAGTTTAACAGCAGCAGGACAGAGTTCCCAGAGTCAACAATCAAAAGCAGCTCCTTTAAAACTGTAAAGAGGCATTTCTGTGCTGTGGGACAACTTCAAACCAGACTAGAACTTCTCAGAAATACCATTTCGGTCAACATGGGACTGTAATTGATTAAAAACAAAAAAACAAAAAAAAACACTACCTTTTCTTAAAAAAAGGGGACTTATTTTAGGTTTTACATTTGGAAACCTAAGGTTAAAATAATCTCTTAATTTCAAGTGAAAATGTAAATGTGATGTTTATGTGATGTTTGCAGTGTCGTAGGGCATGTCACTAATTACAATTTAGACAGAAACTGTTTAAATTACCAAATAAATGACATAAAATGAGAATGGGATTTTTAAAAACCAGTGAAGACATCAGGAAGTGCTCAAGACTCTACCTACAGTTGAAAGATTTCAGGATTAGAATATAAGGTTTATTTATTTATTTATTTACTGATACCTGATAATGCAGTAGATGCAGCTGCTATCCACTATTCTGCCGTTCACCTGTGTTGTTAGACATCTCGTCCAGCAGGTGGCAGGCTACAGCTCACGTGGGATCTCCCATTAATCTCGAGGAAGAAACAGAACCAGTGTTGCGCGGCAGCTGTAGCCCACGGAACCGTTTCACAGAAGCACATGATGGCTGTGGACGAGACACACGTGCGTCAACACACAGGTGAGTTATGTTTCCAGGGTAACTTTATTTTCAGAAGAGTGCTGCGGTTTGTGGATTTGAAGAATCTTTGCTGACAACAGTGACGCAGAAACACTGATGGTGTGTTTAGTTTACTGTGAGCGGAGCAGTCACGTGACAGAGGGGAGAACCTGACCCACATCAACAGAACCTTCGTTCTGATCGGGTTCTTGAGCTCAGTCCCGGTTCTGGACAGAGACATCGTGTCGTGTTATGTTGGGATCAGGTAGTTTCAATACGGCACGAGTTTAGCCATCATCAGCAGAAGTTTTAGATTTTGATGTCTCACTGGAAACAAACTGGAAGTTCTGGATGGATGATGACGGAACATTTGTTTTTAGAACGATGGACACAAAATAAAGAATCCAACCATCACCTTAAAAGTCAGTCAGTGCATCCACACGCTGACCTGATTTGTCATATTTACAATGTTGACTGTTTTCTGCTCTGAAGCTGTTGGGTTAGGGTAGTAGATCACTTCCGGTTCAGACATTTGAATCTGATTAGACGTGAGGAACGTTGGGGTGTCCAGCAGCTGTGTGACGGGACAATAGCTCCTGTTGGCCCACTTGCTACTTGGAAGAAGTCAACCTGAATGTAGTGCTGGACAATATGACGATACATATCGTGGGGACGATATAAAAGTGTGTATCGTGCCTTCTATCGTTTCTAACCTAATTTTATTAATTATTACAGCAAATATGTAATTAAATAACCTGCAACGATAAATTTGATAGAATCATATCTAATTCTACAAAGTAGCCTTTTATGTTTGCACTTTTATTCATGGTTAATGCCTTAAACAGAGTTCTCTTCAACCCTGATGTTTACTTTAGACACTTTATATTGGTTTGCAAACTTTGCACTACAAGGTTACAGATTTCAGAAAGTTGAAAAATAATTTGTGTTTATTTTTTATAGCTGAACTTCAGTGCAAAAATGTGTTTTTCCTCTCAGAAACTGTTGTGCACTTTAAAAAAATGTGAAAGCTACTGTACCTCTGTACCTACCTGTTTTTGCTGCACTAAAATGTATGTTTGTGACAGTTCAGCTAAATGTCCTTTCAAAATAAAGTTGAAAAGTAAGCAATGACATTTTTGTCAAACTTTTCAGAGAATAACTGAAAACATACTTTATTATGGTATATCGTGATATATATCGTTATCGTGATATAAAATAGTCCATATCGTGATATATGATTTTTTCCATATCGCCCAGCACTACGTGGAAGTAGGTTCAGGTGCAATTCCTTGACTGACTGCTGGAGGCTCAGGTACAAGAGTAACTCAATCTCCATTAACAACAACAACAACAAAAAAAAAACATTTGTAGCCTGGTACAAAAAAAAAATAACGTTTTGATCTCACAGTAGTCACAAACAGTATTTCTAATTCGAGATATGGTCTTAACTCAACATCACCACCGGTTAGCTGTCTTTACTTTTGGTACTAAACACGATATTGACTTCTGAGCTGTGAATAAAACCTAACGGAGCATAGCCATTATTATTTAAATAATGAAACAAGGAGGTGTGGACAGATTTGATCAGGACAAATGTAAATTGATACTAAGTAGCAAAGGTTCGTATATTCGTATATAAGTGTTATGAAGGTAAAGTGGGCGTGTTCCAGGTGACTTCTGGTTCTTACACAGAACTGAAGATGTGAAAAAAGCTGTTTGCATTGCAGTTTTGTTCCTTTTTCTTTCTTTTTTTTTTAAAAGAAATCATAACCTAAAACATTTTTGTGATACATGGTAGTTTCTTGTGAAATAGTTGTTTCCTTTGGGGCTCTGTGCTCATAATTCCAGTTTGTGCATTATTGAAGGGTAATGGGAGCATGGCTATTGAGGGCTGTTTTGCTAATTTTGCTAATACTTAAAATACCTCATCCCTGTTACTGTTATTTGTTTATAAAAAAAAAAAAAAAAAAAGAAAATCATGAATGTTCTTTGCCCAAAAACCATTCTTCGTGTGTTCTTGCTCTTGTTCTGTTCTCACTTGAAACATTTCTGTTGTTATTACAAAATAACACTTTCAGTTATAATGGAAACCTGTTCTTTTCAGCGTTTCCCTTCAGGCGTTGCCACGGTGAATTATCTGCCTCAGTCTAACTCTTTTCTCTCACACCAACTACCTTCATGTCCTCTTTAACTTCATCCATAAACATCCATACATCTGCTCTTCCTCCAGGCCTCATTCATTATCTCTCCTCTGTTCAGGTCCAAACCATCTCAGTCCAGAACATCTAACATGTTCTGTCCCTCTGATGTCCTCATCCATCCTCATCACTCCCAGAGAGGACCTCAACATTTCCATCTGTCCTTCCTCCACCTCCACCTCCACCTCCACCTCCACCTCCACCTCCACCTCCTGTCTTTTCCTCAGAGCCACAGTCTCTAAACATAAAACACTGCAGGTCACAACCAACACGATCCTCTTTTATCACACTTTTACCGTTACAGTCTTCTTGCACGTCCTTAATCACCTCTTTTCCACATTTGTCTGGACTGTTGGGATGTTCTGTTCTGCCTCCATCAGAGTGAATGTATGAGCTCAAAGAAGTTTTAAGTTAATTTATTAATCTTTCGGGCAACATTTCACTTCCACAAAAGTACAGTTTCAAACAGAAAAACAAATGTCTTTGTTTTTACGACAGGTGTGAAGCACTGCATAGATTCTTCTCAATTCTATACAAATCAAAAAGAAAAATTAAACTTCACTGACCTTCTTTCACCAAAAAAAAAACTCCAATACTGATTATTTTTGATATTTTGTTTTATCTATCCGTCTCCTTGGCTTCCTTGCAAAATTTCTGCTCATATTTAACAAACTGAGTGTTTTAGTGTCATTTCTGTTTAAGTGCAGATTTGTTGTTTCAGCGCTGAGTTGAAATGCTCGTTTCTGTTTGTGGTTCAGATTAAAAGTCTTCTGTGATCAGATGCTGAACAGGTTGAAACTTTTGTGACTCAGGAGATGAAGGTGTCGGTCACCTGGAGGACGAGTTTGATCCGAGTGATTCTGGAGGAGAAAGTGATGCCGGACCAGAAGACAGCAGAGATGAAGGTAATGATGGAGGGAGTGAAGGAGGAGAGGAGGATCAGAGCGGAGGAGGGTGGGCCGAGGCCATGGCCAAGATTCTGGGGAAGAAGAGTGCCAGCGGGGGGGGCAACATTCTGATGAAGAACAAAGATCTGGACAAGGTGAAGGCGGCGGAGAGGGAGGAGCAGCTGAAGAGGAAGATGCAGGTAACAACTACTTCCTGTTGGGTACAAATGTTCTGCTTTAAAGGTTTGTAAAAAAGTTCAGATTGATTATCTCAGAGCAGAAAAGCTTCCAGAACCGTCTCTGGCCTTCAGAAAAGTCTAACCAGTGAAAATACACTTGTGTTCAAATGAACGGCAGTGTGCTTAAAAAAGTGACTAAAGTTCAAAAGATTTTTGTGAAATTCAGCATGTTGACAGTTTTGTCCCGACCCTTGTGCAAATTAAGCGCCTTCCAAATCAGTGGAAGTTCACATAATCGCTTTCAAAACTGGAACTTTATGTATCTCGCAAACGCTCCAAAATGCAGTGGTAACGACTGGTTTCCAGCATAGGGATGTTCCTGGCGACTAATTTCCCTGTCAACTAAACGAAAATTTTAATTAAGACTAGTCGACTAGTCTAAAAAAAAGGAAAACACTCAGAAAACAGCGTAAATTTAGCACAATTTATTGAAACATCGAAACAGAATTTGAAACATTGTCCCAAAAAATATAGTGTGTAACAAGAGTTCTTTAAGCCTTTAATCACAATGTTCAACAACCATGTGGGATTTTAAATGCCGCTGAAGTACGAGACACTTTGCACCGTGCAGTATGAATGAATGTGAACATGAAGGCAACTCAGTCAAACGTTAACCACCAAAATAAATAAATTGCCTCTGACACATTGAATCTTGCAGATTATCCAACAAAAATTATTGCTTTAATTCACTTTCAAGTTAATAAAACATCTAATTTATAATTACATTTCAACCGAAACGAGGAGCATTTTGCACCGTGCAGTATGAATATAAACCCTGCACATCCGACAAAAACTCACTTAAAGTTAACGAATAATGTAACATCTAAAAAAGATAAATTGCTGCTGAATTATTAAGCTCTATGCGCAGTTCAATATGAGCGTAAAATTAAACAAACATCTAAAATCTCTCAGACCGGACGGGAGAACACGTCTCCAGGTAAACAATGTCAAATCGGCCTGAGTGTGGCTAGCACCGCTAGCATCAGCACAGCGCCGCTAGCATCAGCGCCGCTAGCATCAGCACCGCTAGCATCAGCACCGCTAGCATCAGCGCCGCTAGCATCAGCACCGCTAGCATCAGCACCGCTAGCATCAGCAGCCGTCGTCTCGTGCAGATTAACATCCAAATGCTTGAGTTGAATGTGGTTGCTCATTGCTCCAGTCGAGTGATTTTATGCCAGTTGTTTCTGACACAGTCTACATACTACCTTGTTTTCATTTTCTAGATTAAAGTTCCGCCAAACCGCGCTGGTTTTGCGAGACTATCTTCCCACCGTGCCGTTTTAAAACTCCAGTCTACTCGAGCATTGCTGTGGAGAGGAGGGGGGGGCTGCTGTCTGACGGCTCTGTAGCCCCGACTAGTGGCGGGAGGCTGTATGACAGTTAAACGTCCTTGTACATGAATAAAACACAAATTGATTTAAACGACTAATATTTCTGGTGCTGACTAGTAAGTGGGCGGACGTTTAATCGGTTAGACGACTAATCGCATCCCTAGTTTCCAGTGGTGCTGGTTCCCAGTGGAGACTGCTGGGAAATGTAGTCCAGTCATTAAATGTAGCTGCGGATACTTGTTGTCTGGTGCCAGAAGTTGGTCGACTCCATACGAGACAGGAATGGTGGTTATACTACTAAATATTAACTAATGTCTCAGTTTATACAGTTAATGTTTGAGTTTCTAAAGAAAAATACTGACACTGCTGTTTTCCTCAACAGCCTAATATTGCTAGGAGGTGTGTGTACCACACACACACATGTTTGGAGCCCCCCCCCACAGCACATGCGTGTTTTATGTGCCTTCCCAATGAACATATTCACGTTTAAAACTCTTCCTATTACACTTGTGCATGTTTTAAAGGCCTTATTGGGCTTTTATACCAACTCTGCGTATGATGCAGAATTATAATACATGAATTACATGCAACTCCACATTCTAACATAGTTTGGAGTTTTTGTACATGTTTTAAAAACCTCCAGCCCAACACGTAACATCCTTCCACACAAACATTATTGAACAACTCTTTTCCACAGCTAATACTGACTGAGGTTGTGTTTGTGTCCAACAGATGGACAAGAAGCGAACGTGGGAGATGATGTGCCGGGTAAAACCTGATATTGTGACGGACCGTGAGACTGAAAGAGCTCTACAGAGAATCGCCACCAGGTGAATGTTCTTCTCCGTGGGGGGATTCTGGGAGATGAACGTCATTCGTTCAGCTCACCTGTTGTCTTTAACTCAGAGGAGTGGTGCAGCTGTTCAACGCTGTCAGAAAACACCAGAAAACCACGGATGAGAAGGTGAAGGAAGCTGGTGGCTCAGAGAGGAAGAAGGCCAAGATCCTTTCTTCCATCTCAAAGAAAGACTTCATTAGTGCGCTCAGAAGGACCGAGGAAGGCAGCGGAGTCTTCGTCAAGACCGAGAAGGATGTGGTGAGTCATTAATGTTCACTCATTAATTCCCCAGAGGTTCACCTCAGGTATCAAATATAAGACGTTATCAGTGCCTGTAAGGTCTCTTCTGTACCGTACCGTACCGTAACGTACCGTAACGTAACGTAACGTAACGTAACGTACCGTACCGTACCGTAACGTAACGTAACGTAACGTAACGTAACGTAACGTAACCGTACCGTAACGTAACGTAACGTAACGTAACGTAACGTAACGTACGTACCGTACCGTACCGTACGTACCGTAACGTAACGTAACGTAACGTACCGTACCGTACCGTACCGTACCGTACCGTAACGTACCGTACCGTACCGTACCGTACCGTACCGTAACGTACCGTAACGTAACGTAACGTACCGTACCGTACCGTAACGTACCGTAACGTAACGTACCGTACCGTACCGTACCGTACCGTACCGTACCGTACCGTAACGTAACGTAACGTACCGTACCGTAACGTAACGTAACGTACCGTACCGTACCGTAACGTACCGTACCGTACCGTACCGTAACGTACCGTACCGTAACGTACCGTAACGTACCGTACCGTACCGTATCGTACCGTAACGTACCGTACCGTAACGTAACGTACCGTACCGTACCGTCTTCTTCCTCTTATCCGAGGTCGGGTCGCATCAGCCGGAGTAAGGAGGCCCAGACCCCCCTCTCTTCTGTCTTGTCTTTATTTTTCAACTCTGTGACATCTCAAGAGATATGAGGCCCGATCTTCCGCCAGATCTCCTAAAGCCGCTATTTAGGGTAGCGGGAGGGGTATTCTCCCGCCAAGAACGCAATCTTCCACCTGGCTAAAGCCCCTATCCCACCTGCGCTACCCGCTAAATATACATATACATATTTATTACACAGACAGTTCCTTTCTGCTACCTGAAAGTCCCAGATAGTTGACAGTAAACACGCTCTGGTCGTCTTGTCTAACTGGAAGCTGTTTAAGACAATCTTTGCCATTTTCTCAGGGTTCAACTGAGGCCAAACCACACGGACATTGAAGCCATTTGGACGCGCTGTTGTACGCGCCGACATGCGGGTTGACCACCCACTACCCGCGCGGGTGTTTGCTGCAGTGTAACGTGCGCGTGGTCGCTGCAGTGTAATGTGTGTGTGTGTGTGTGTGTGCACAGGCCCCTGCAGCAGAGGAGACGCCCGCTTGGACTGTCCTCAGAGACGACTACATGATGGAGGCATCCATGAAGGACTGGGACAAGGACAGTGACAGGGAGGATGGCGGTCCACGCTGAGGGGGGGGAGGAGGGGGAGGAGGAGGGGGGGGAGGAGGGGGAGGAGGAGGGGAGGAGGAGGAGGAGGAGCAGGAGGAGGAGCAGGAGGAGGAGGAGGAGGAGGAGGAGAGCAGGAGATTCAACCTGAACTGTCTTCAGTCTGAAAGAACAACTGTCACCTGAGGAGAAGGTCTTTCACCTGAAGGTCTTTCTACGTCTCCATCTGAAAGCAGGAGGTCCTGGTTCTGGTTCTGTTTCAGTCCTGGTTCTGATTCTGTTTCAGTCCTGGTTCTGATTCTGTTTCAGTCCTGGTTCTGATTCTGTTTCAGTCCTGGTTCTGTTTAAGATGATCCTGCTCTCATATGTGCTGCTTTGTTTCCTCTGCAGACTGTAAACTTTTTGTGTAAAACAAAGATGCAGTTCAGTGTGAAAATATTTAACATGGATTGGATTTTTTTTTTTACATTATTGTTTTTTATTAAACACGTTTCCAAAACAGAATCGGCTCTGAAGTGAAGGTGGGTTTAACGTGGACACGTTGGACTGGATTTGAATCCAGACCCAGCAGAGAGGAAGCAGTCAGACATGCCTGTCCTGTCTGTCCTCTCTCTGTCCCGTCTGTCCTCTCTCTGTCCCGTCTGTCCTCTCTCTGTCCCGTCTGTCCTCTCTCTGTCCCGTCTGTCCTCTCTCTGTCCTCTGTCCTCTCTCTGTCCCGTCTGTCCTCTCTCTGTCCCGTCTGTCCTCTCTCTGTCCCTGTCCTCTCGTCTGTCCGTCTGTCCTCTCTCTGTCCCGTCTCTGTCCTCTCTCTGTCCCGTCTGTCTCTCTCTGTCTGTTCCTCTCTCTGTCCGTCTGTCCTCTCTCTGTCCCGTCTTCTGTCCTCTCTCTGTCCGTCTGTCCTCTCTCTGTCTGTCTGTCGTCTGTCCTCTGTCTCTGTCCTCTCTGTCCGTCCTCTCTGTCCCGTCTGTCCTCTCTCTGTCCCGTCTGTCCTCTCTCTGTCCCGTCTGTCCTCTCTCTGTCCTGTCTGTCCTCTCTCTGTCCTGTCTGTCCTCTCTCTGTCCCGTCTGTCCTCTCTCTGTCCCGTCTGTCCTCTCTCTGTCCCGTCTGTCCTCTCTCTGTCCTGTCTGTCTCTCTCTCTGTCTGTCCTCTCTCTGTCCTGTCTGTCCTGTCTGTCCTCTCTCTGTCCTGTCTGTCCTCTCTCTGTCTGTCCTCTCTCTGTCCTGTCTGTCCTGTCTGTCCTCTCTCTGTCCTGTCTGTCCTCTCTCTGTCCCGTCTGTCCTCTCTCTGTCCTGTCTGTCCCCTCTTTTCTTTCTCTACCCGGCTGGTCTTCATCAGGAAGGTCCCCCCATATGATCCAGGTCCTGGTCCTGGTCCTGGTCCTGATCCAGGTCCTGGTCCAGGTCCTGGTCCAGGTCCTGGTCCAGATCCAGGTACAGGTCCAGGTCCAGGTCCAGATCCAGGTCCAGGTCCAGGTCCAGGTCCTGATCCAGGTCCTGGTCCAGGTCCTGATCCAGGTCCTGATCCAGGTCCTGATCCAGGTCCTTGTCCAGGTCCTGGTCCAGGTCCTGATCCAGGTCCTGATCCAGGTCCTGGTCCAGGTCCTGGTCCAGGTCCTGGTCCAGATCCAGGTACAGGTCCAGGTCCAGGTACAGGTCCAGATCCAGGTCCAGGTCCTGATCCAGGTCCAGATCCAGGTCCAGGTCCAGGTCCTGATCCAGGTCCTGGTCCAGGTCCTGATCCAGGTCCTGATCCAGGTCCTGATCCAGGTCCTTGTCCAGGTCCTGTTCCAGGTCCTGATCCAGGTCCTGATCCAGGTCCTGATCCAGGTCCAGGTCCTGATCCAGGTCCTGATCCAGGTCCTGGTCCAGGTCCAGGTCCTGATCCAGGTCCTGATCCAGGTCCTGATCCAGGTCCTGATCCAGGTCCTGGTCCAGGTCCAGGTCCTGATCCAGGTCCTGGTCCAGGTCCTGATCCAGGTCCTGATCCAGGTCCTGATCCAGGTCCAGGTCCTGGTCCAGGTCCTGGTCCAGGTCCTGGTCCAGATCCAGGTACAGGTCCAGGTCCAGGTACAGGTCCAGATCCAGGTCCAGGTCCTGATCCAGGTCCAGATCCAGGTCCAGGTCCAGGTCCAGGTCCTGATCCAGGTCCTGGTCCAGGTCCTGATCCAGGTCCTGATCCAGGTCCTGATCCAGGTCCTTGTCCAGGTCCTGGTCCAGGTCCTGATCCAGGTCCTGTCCAGGTCCAGGTCCTGATCCAGGTCCTGATCCAGGTCCTGATCCAGGTCCTGATCCAGGTCCTGATCCAGGTCCTGATCCAGGTCCTGATCCAGGTCCAGGTCCTGATCCAGGTCCTGATCCAGGTCCTGATCCAGGTCCTGATCCAGGTCCTGATCCAGGTCCAGGTCCTGATCCAGGTCCTGATCCAGGTCCTGATCCAGGTCCTGATCAGGTCCTGATCCAGGTCCTGATCCAGGTCCTGATCCAGGTCCAGGTCCTGATCCAGGTCCTGATCCAGGTCCTGATCCAGGTCCTGATCCAGGTCCTGGTCCTGGTCCTGGTCCTGATCCAGGTCCTGATCCAGGTCCTGATCCAGGTCCTGATCCAGGTCCTGATCCAGGTCCAGGTCCAGGTCCTGATCCAGGTCCTGATCCAGGTCCTGATCCAGGTCCTGATCCAGGTCCTGATCCAGGTCCAGGTCCTGATCCAGGTCCTGATCCAGGTCCTGATCCAGGTCCTGATCCAGGTCCTGATCCAGGTCCTGATCCAGGTCCTGATCCAGGTCCTGATCCAGGTCCAGGTCCTGATCCAGGTCCTGATCCAGGTCCTGATCCAGGTCCTGATCCAGGTCCTGATCCAGGTCCTGATCCAGGTCCTGATCCAGGTCCTGATCCAGGTCCTGATCCTGGTCCAGGTCCTGATCCAGGTCCTGATCCAGGTCCAGGTCCTGGTCCAGGTCCTGATCCAGGTCCTGATCCAGGTCCTGATCCAGGTCCAGGTCCTGATCCAGGTCCTGATCCAGGTCCTGATCCGGGTCCTGATCCAGGTCCTGATCCTGGTCCTGATCCAGGTCCTGGTCCTGGTTTCTTCCTCTTAAAGTGGAGTTTTTTCTCCCTCTGTGGGAGTTTTTTTTACCTCCATTATCATTGATTGGATTTAATATTATAATCTTAGTTAATATTTGCTCGGGGGTCATGATCTGCGTCTCTGTAAAGCGCCTAGAGACAGTTGTCATCGTAACAGACGCTATATAAATAAAATTGAATTGAATTGAAGAGGAGAAGCTTGTTTCCAGGAGTCCAGCTGTTTTCAACCATCACCAACACTAGAGACTGAACCTCCTCCCTCTGCTGCTTCTGGACTGCAGATGTTTGCAGGAGATATCTGGAGAAATCTCCACTGACCTCCATGTTGAAATGTCCAACTTTACAGCAGATGTCAACATATTTACAGCCTGGTACAAAAAAAAAAAAGATTTTGGTTTCCATAGCGACATTTCACATCCATGACAACTGTATGGGGATGAGTTTTTATGTACCTGATCAGGCAAAATTATATGAAACCACTAATGTATACATAATTAGAGGCGTGGTTTTATGACTGACAGCTCCATTGAAGTCTATGCTGTCAGTAGTAGTAGTAGTAGTAGTAGTAGTAGTAGTAGTAGTAGTAGTAGCAGTAGTAGTAGTAGTAGTAGTAGTAGTAGTAGTAGTAGTAGTAGTAGTAGTAGTAGTAGTAGTAGTAGTAGTAGTAGTAGTAGTAGTAGTAGTAGTAGTAGTAGTAGTAGTAGTAGTAGTAGTAGTAGTAGTAGTAGTAGTAGTAGTAGTAGTAGAGTAGTAGTAGTAGTAGTAGTAGTAGTAGTAGTAGTAGTAGTAGTAGTAGTAGTAGTAGTAGTAGTAGTAGTAGTAGTAGTAGTAGTAGTAGTAGTAGTAGTAGTAGTAGTAGTAGTAGTAGTAGTAGTAGTAGTAGTAGTAGTAGTAGTAGTAGTAGTAGTAGTAGTAGTAGTAGTAGTAGTAGTAGTAGTAGTAGTAGTAGTAGTAGCTGTAGCAACTTAGTACTTTCAGTGAAATTAACTTCTGAGAAACCAACAAAGAAGTACGATGAAGCTGCCTTACAGTAACAAAAAATTAAAAATGCAAATTATTAAACTTAAAATAGTTTGAAGTTGGATTATAAGTATTTCCACTAAAAAAAAAAAAGTATTTTAGTGGAATTAAAAACTGCTTTGGTTGTGTTTTGTATCTGAATCGCTGGGTGGGACTGCGATACTATCAGCCTACCAGTAGGTGGTGCTGTTGCAGAAAACATGGGCCCTCAAACTGGGTGTCTGGAGCAGCATGTCTCTTGGTCTTTTATACTGTTACCCAGTGACTAGGGTCCTAGGTGGTTTTCTTTGTTTTGTTTTTTTTCTTTAATCAGAACGGGACAATTTATTCCTATTTCACAACTGAATGAATGAATGAATGAATGAAAAATACTTTAATAATCCCCGAGGGGAAATTGGCTGTAAATTAGGAGATCGATATAAACGGTACCTCCAGAGACCACATGTCTTCCCCGTTCTCTCACCTGTTTTATGTCCACTCTTCACTGTAAATAAAGGCCACTAGTGCCATCAAAATTAATAAACAAACAAAACAACAGTAATGGTTAAAGATTATTCAGACTTGGGCACGTTATCCAACTTCTCGACAGTCGCCACCAATCATGGGTGGATCACAGCCACACAGACAGTGAAAACTAAAAGGTGTTAGAATATATCAACAATTCTCTTTGAGCTCGCTGAGACATCTGTAATCTTGTAATCATCCTGTAATCATTACAGTAATCTGTTACAGTAATCTGTTACAGTAATCTGTTACAGTAATCTGTTACAGTAATCTGTAATGGTCACAGATCATCTGGTCCATGAAGGTGATTATTAAAGCCTGGTTTTCTGCGTCATAATCATAAGAAAACTTCTCTGAGTTCAACCTAAAACAGAATTACAATAGAATCTGAAAGCATTTTTTTTTTTTACATTATTTTTTATTATTTATTGGTGGCAACAAATGAAGGCAGGTCATTTTAATGTCTCCATGAACACTAGATTCTGAGGATGACCCTGTGTCACATCTGCACATTATACATGTAGCAACAAAGGGATGGACATTTATATTTTCTTTACTGTAATCTGGTTGTTTTCAGGTGAAATAATTTTCTGTTTCCATGTACTAGAGCTAAAGAAAAGAAGCCTTTTGAAATTGGCCAATGTCAAGAACAAACCTTCTCCTTTGTCATTAAAATACTACGTTATAACGAATACATATATAGTAATGCAACTCAAAACTACTTTGATTATAATGACTGTTCTTCATTATTTTGGTCTTATAATAGATATTGATATGCAGTATTCAGCCACTTTAATTTTTTATGTTGTGGCGCAAAGGTGTAGTAAATCAGAAATACTGTTGGACAAGGGTGGGGGGGCTGTGTAGATAAATGGAAATATCGCTCCCCTCCAGGAAACACGCTAGAAAAAGTAATTAAATTACTGATGGATTTATTTTTCTCTTTAATTCATCGAGATCCACAGTCAAACTCGCTAGCTGCTTAGCACTGAGGGGGAAATGAGAACGAAATTTCAGTAGAAAACAAACTTTAAACAGCGCGCCATGTTGGCAATAGCCACGAGTCGGCTTCTAGCTCCTCCCCCCAGAGAACGTGTGCCACCTTTAAAGGCATCCGGGCGAAACCCCGCACCGCACGAGATCCCATTAGCTAAACACAAATGACATGACACGTGATGCCTAGTACATTTGACCCAAAATAAACTAATAACAGGAAATATAAAGAAAAATAAGCAACCCACAAATTAATAAAGGTTTGCAGCTACAGGAAATATAATGAAAAAAAATGTTCACAATTGTTGTATTCCTAGTTACCAACTTTGTTGTTATTGGGCATTTAGACTAAACTCTAACTGCTCCACTTATTTCAGGATGTGGAAGAGTTTCCTCTTCAGATGTTCAGGGATTCAGAAGCATCTCTGAAGCATCAGGTGTTGTTCAGTATCATTGTTGTCCACACTTCCATCAAGGTTGTAGAGATGGTTTGTTAGTTTGTTTTGCAGTCATCTCTCCATTTTCATTAAACCAGTATACTCTAATTAGCCACTGATTTTATTTTATTATTTTTACATCTTGCATTGTTATTGTGCCTGTAAGAGCCATAATCTGTTTCCGTTCTAGAGGAGGCTGAGAACATGCAGGACTGGGAACAGGGAACTTGGTTTCTTTATTTCAGATTAGGAGAATACTCGGGACGGATAAAAATGACAGAAACAGAAAAAAATAAAGTTAAGTTTATTGTTCTTGATACTTATATTGTTCTGTATACTTCTTGTTCTTTCTAATAAATTTCATGAATAAAGTTTATTGTCTTTACCAGCGTCTGTATTTGGGTCCAGAACTCTGTTATTCCTGACACATACATGGTTGATGATGTAGACTATTTCTGGTAACTCATATCCTCCTCAGACTCATTTATGATCAAGATGCTCATTATTGCAACAAACACATTTTATTGGAGGAGGGTTAAGTCAAATATTCTTCATGTAATGCTATTTTTTTACCATGATAATGATATATATTCTTGTTCATTAACATGTCAGTAACAATACTTTTACACTTGAAAACAGTTTCAATAATTATGTTTTGAAATAACAGTCATTTCATGAATGTCAACTGTAGGGAACACCAGGAGCATTTTAATGTATTTAATGACTGAACGTTGTTGGAGGAGAAAGAAGTGAAGCAGAGACGATTCAGGGATTCAGATTTGGAGCTTTAGATGAGGAAGAGGAGAGGAAGAAGATGCAGGAGAATCTGATGGGACTGAGTCAAAGTCAGTAAAATCAAAGTGTTTTATGGGCGAAGGCTAAAGGGTATGTTTTATTTAGTTTCAGTCTAATGGATTCAGTTTAATTTTCATGCTAGATTATTGTAGTATTTGTAACTGCTGTTCAATATATGCAAGTTGCCTAAAAATACACATATGAGGTTATTTATTAGGGAGTGATATCACATCCATTACAGTGAAATTGTCATCCATCCATCAACTCCCACTTATCTGGTTTCGGGGGCGACCACTTAAACCAGGATGTGATTCATCAGATGTTTCTATGCAGAAGTGTAAGTTTTTGTTTTTGTTCTGGGGAAAAGCTATATAAAGTGTTTTAAATAAAAGAAAAATCGATCTTATATATATAACTGTTTCGTATTTCTTATTTTTTCCTTATTTAAGGCAACTCTGGCCGTAGGCGCTGCGTTGCTGATTGTGAATGTGCTGCAAGCGCGGCTCGAGGTGGGCGGAGTTAAACGTTGAGCCCCGCCCACATTGAGGCGCGCCCCGATCTGCGGTCTGCAGGCGTAGTTGGAACGAATACTGGATATTGATGCTGAGCCGACCTTGTAACTTGGGCGCCCCCTGGTGGAGTAAAGCTTTTATGTTTCTGTAAAGTCCAAACCTTCACCGGTTTTCATACTGAAGTGTGTAGAACTCATCATTGAACTCCGGTGTCTTTAACTTCCCACATTCTTCTGTTTTACATTTAATTTAATTTTTTTTATTCATTTTTTCCTTATTTGAAACCTGCAGAGTTTTCAGTTTGTCAGAGGAAACTGAATCCAGCAACCACGAGACTCAGAGTCGCCTCCTGCTGGTCAGCAGCTGCTGCTGCCGCGCAGGACGGAGCGGGTCGGGCAGCACATCAGCAGCAGAACCTACAAGACTACAGAGGAAGAAAAAAAAAATAGAAGAACCGAACCTCTAACTGGGCTACAGGAGCGGGACCAGGTCCGAATGTCCTCCCCGGAGCCGTGGGGCCCGCCGGGGGGCCCGCCGGGGGCCCCGCTGTTCTCCGTGGGTTCTGCCCCGGACCGCAGCCGGACCAAGGACCGTGTGGAGGCCGGCCTGGCCGCCCTGAAGCAGCTGGAGCTCCGCAGACAGAACCAGGAGACCCGCGTCCTCAGCGCGCTCTACCTCGGAGACTCTCCGTTCATCCGCCGTCCTCACTGGACGGATCCAAAGAGCGCGAGCTGCGCCACGGACGCACCAGAAGGCTCCGAGTCCGAGGCCCCCCCCATCCGAACTGTAAGTTCCTCTAGACTTTCAGAAAGAGTTCACGAACGTCCTGAGGTTAGTGTTGAAGCTGACCTGTACGGCCAGGGGGGGGGGGGTGCTGGGGGTGGGGTCTGGGTGGGGTGGGGGATGGGGTGAGGGTGATGGGGTTTGGGGGTGGGGGGTGTGGTGGGGTGATGGGTGATGGGGGGGGGTGATGGGGTTGGATGGGGGGTGGGTGATGGGGTGATGGGGGGGTGATGGGGGTGGGGGGATGGGGCTGGGGGGGCTGGGGTGCTGGGGGGGATGGGGTTGGGGGGGTTGGGGGGTGCGGGGGTGATGGGGGATGGGTGGGGATGGGTGATGGGGTGGGGTGATGGGGTTGAGGGGGTGATGGGGATGGGGATGGGGATGGGGGGTGGGGTGATGGGGGTTCTGGGTGATGGGTGATGGGGGGGTGATGGGGGGGATGGGTGGGGTGATGGGGGGTGATGGGGGGGATGCTGGGGTGATGGGTGATGGGGGATGGGTGATGGGGTTGGATGGGTGCTGGGTTCTGGGGGGGATGGGTGGGGATGGGGGGGATGGGGTGATGGGTGATGGGGGGGCTGGGGGTGGGCTGGGGTGATGGGGTGATGGGGTGATGGGGTTATGGGGTGATGGGGGGGGGGTGATGGGGGTGGGCTGGGGTGCTGGGGTGATGGGGTGATGGGTGCTGGGTGGGGCTGGGGGGTGATGGGTGCTGGGGTGGGTGGGGTGATGGGGTGATGGGGGTTGATGGGTGATGGGTGATGGGTTTATGGGGGTGATGGGTGATGGGTGATGGGGGCTGGGGTGAGGGGTGATGGGTGATGGGGGGGCTGGGGTGATGGGGTGATGGGGTGATGGGTGATGGGGTGATGGGTGATGGGCTGGGTGCTGGGTGCTGGGATGGGGTGGGGTGATGGGTGATGATGGGGATGATGGGGATGGGGATGGGGTGATGGGGTGCTGGGGTGATGGGTGATGGGTGCTGGGGTGGGGTTGGGTTATGGGTGATGGGTGCTGGGTGCTGGGGTGATGGGGTGATGGGTGATGGGTGATGGGGTGATGGGGTTATGGTGGGGTGATGGGTTCTGGGGGTTCTGGGTGATGGGGTGCTGGGGTGGGGATGGGTGATGATGGGTGATGGGTGATGGGATGGTGATGGGTGATGAGGGGTGATGGGGATGGGTGTTTGCTGGGATGATGGGGTTGATGGTGTGGGGCTGGGGGTGGGTGGGGTGGGATGGGGGTGATGGGGTGATGGGGTGGGGTGATGGGGTGATGGCTGGGGGTGTGGGTGGGGGGTGATGGGGTGTTCTGGGGTGATGGGGTGATGGGTGATGGGGATGGGTGGGGGATGGGTGGATGGGTGATGCTGGTGATGGCGGGTGATGGGTGGGGTGCATGGGTGATGGGTGGGGTGATGGGGGATGGGTGATGGGTGATGGGGTGCTGGGGTGATGGGTGATGGGGTGCTGGGTGCTGGGATGGGGTGATGGGAGGGGATGGGGTGCTGGGTGATGGGGTGGGGGGATGGGTGATGGGTTCTGGATGGTGGGGTGATGGGGGTGGGGATGGGTTATGGGTGATGGGGGTGATGGGTGATGGGTTATGGGGTGATGGGTGATGGGTGATGGGTGATGGGTTCTGGGGTGGGGGGTGGGAGGGGTGCTGGGATGGGGGGTGATGGGTGATGGGGCGATGGGTGATGGGGTGGGTGATGGGGTGATGGGTGATGGGTGGGGGATGGGTGGGGTGATGGGGTGTATGGGTGATGGGTGATGGGGTTTGGGGTGATGGGGATTGATGGGTGATGGGTGATGGGTGTGGGGTGGGGGTGATGGGGTGATGGGGTGATGGGGTGGGGTGATGGGTGCTGGGTGTGGGGTGATGGGTGATGGGTGATGGGTGGGGTGGGGGGGGTGCTGGTTATGGGGTGGGTGCTGGGTTGATGGGTGATGGGGTGATGGGGTGATGGGTGCTGGGGCTGATGGGGATGGGTTCTGGGGTGTGGGGGGGGGGGCTGGGTGGGGTTCTGGGGGATGGGGGTGATGGGGCTGGGTGATGGGGTGATGGGGTGCTGGGTTATGGGGGGATGGGGGTGATGGGTTATGGGGGGTGGGGGGGCTGGGGTGGGGTGGGGTTTGGGGTGATGGGGGTTCGGGGTGGGTGATGGGGATGGGTGATGGGTATGGGTTCTGGGTTTGGGGGGTTGGGTTGGGTGGGGTGGGTGCTGGGGTGTGGGGTTCTGGGGGTGGGTTATGGGGTGGGGGGCTGGGGTTGGGTCTGGGGTGCTGGGGTGTGGGTTGATGGGGTGATGGGGATGGGGTTCTGGGGGGGGGGGGGTTGTGGGTTCTGGGGGGTGCTGGGTTTGTTGGGTTATGGGGTGCTGGGTCTGGGGTGGGGTTAGGGGTGATGGGTTCGGGGTGATGGGGTTATGGGGATGGTGATGGGGTTCTGGGGTTGGGGTGGGGTTCTGGGGTTATGGGGTGATGGGTTATGGGGTTGCTGGGTTGATGGGTTATGGGGGTGGGGTGTGGGTTATGGGGGTTGGGGGGGTCTTGGGTGGGGTTCTGGGTTCTGGGGTTGCTGGGGTTCTGGGGGTGGGGGTGGGGGATGGGTTTCTGGGGTGATGGGTTCTGGGGTTCTGGGGTGATGGGGTGGGATGGGGTTTATGGGGTGGGCTGGGGTGATGGGGTGCTGTGGGGTTCTGGGGTGATGGGTTATGGGGTGATGGGTTCTGGGGGTTATGGGGTTGGGGTTCTGGGGGGGTTATGGGGTGGGGTGGGGTGGGGGTGGGGTTCTGGGGTTATGGGGTGATGGGTTCTGGGGTGCTGGGGTTCTGGGTTTGGGGTGGGGTGCTGGGGCGGGGTGTTGGGGTGGGTTTCTGGGGTTGGGGGGGGGCTGGGTTCTGGGTTGTGGGTTATGGGTGGGATGGGTTTGGGGTTTGGGTTTGGGTGCTGGGTTCTGGGGTGCTGGGGTTCTGGGGTGTTGGGTGCTGGGGGTTTGGGGGTCTGGGGGGTTCTGGGGTGCTGGGGTGCTGGGTGCTGGGGTGCTGGGTTCTGGGGTGCTGGGGTTCTGGGGTGCTGTGGTTCTGGGGTTCTGGGGTTCTGGGGTGCTGGGTTCTGGGGTTCTGAGGTGTTGGGTTCTGGGGTGCTGGGTTCTGGGTTCTGGGGTGCTGGGTTAGGAGGTGCTGGGTTCTGGGGTGCTGGGTTCTGGGGTGCTGGGTTCTGGGGTGCTGGGTGCTGGGTTCTGGGGTTCTGGGGTGCTGGGTTCTGGACTGGGGAACATTTTCAGTCCCGTAACTTGACGGATAAACAGTAAAGTAATTGTTTTCCATAAACATTTCTTGCTCGACACAAACATCTAGATGTTAGAATATAAAATGGTCCTCCAAGACTTTAATTCAATATATATAATTTTATGACTTTAATGTCCATAATACAGAATATTCCTTCAGAACAGCAAGCGTACATACACACTTAAAGGCTCATATATTATGCTTTTGCTGACTTTAAGTGGTTCAAAAAGGATTTGTAGCATCGTATATTCACATTTTATAACATCTAGATGTATTTCAAATATAAAACAACTGAATAAATAATCAATAACGATTCTTCAGAATGCTCAAAGAGTGAGGTTTTAGACCTTTTCTTTTCTTTCTAAGCTTCATGGTGATGTTGACAGGAGAACTAATGTTCTTGACTTCAGTTGTTGCACATCCACCTCACGTCTCCCTGATTTATATAACTGTTTATTTTATTATTTATTTCAGTGAATGGTAGAAGTGGGATGTGACGTACAGCAGGCAGGTGTTTCTTTATAGGATGTAAATACATCGACCCACCTGAGCTGAGGTCTCCTGGTTGAGGAGCTTCATGACCTTAGAATAAAAGCACCTCCTGAATTTCTCCAAACCTTCTAACAGAGTTCAGGAGTTTAAACCAACTTTGTTTGGGTTTGAAGAGTGTGGATTAACTTCATTTCCTTTCATTTCCAACAACATTTGGTGTAGATGTCAAACCAGATGTTATACTGCTCTAAAATCCCTGGGTAGACCCTGAACCTCCTCACCTGTCGTAGGTGAGACAAATACTACCTCGCTCACCTGAGGGCTTAAACTGGGATAGGTAGGGTCAGATTAGTTACCATGGAAACGTATTATGTGGTCCAGAGCAGGCTAACAGGGATTTCTTAATCTCTCAGAAATATTTTTAATTGCTAGTTATTTATGATGTTCTGTGTGTATGTAACCTCATTTTCATTAGTCTGCATCAGCATTTTACAGAGAATTTAAAATTTAAAAGTTGGAGTAGTGTGTGGTATTTCCCCTAAATTATGAATAAATTAACAAGATACAGTATTTACATATTTTTCAAGGTCAAATTTCTCCAAAAAACAATGCAACAAATTTACCAGTCAGGTGATTTTAACACATTTTCAATGGAAAAAAGTTTGAAATTGCTTTTGATTAATTTTGCTTTTACAAAATATGTATTTAGAATCCAGATTACATTTGTATTTCTTCACAAGAAAATGTTCTCATGGGATATATTAATGATTTATAACGAAATTAATTTTTTTACCTTAATGACCCGTAGATGGCAGCAACCAGGACCGTTTCCTGATTGATGCACTCACTGGGCATCATGGTGGTTTGGTTCTCAGTCCCTGGTTCTAGTTCCTTCCTGTGTGGACGCTGTGGGTACTCTGGTTTCCTCCCTCAGTCCAAAACCATGTATGCCACGTTAAAGGTGGGGTAGGTGATCTTTGAAAAAACGGTTCCATCAATCCAACTGAAGTGAGATTTTGAAAATAAACACTCCCTCCCTCCTCCCAAAGGCCCCGCCTCCTCCACTTCAGCCCGCCCCTCGAAACCACGCCTTCACACGATTCATGACTACATGAACCGCAGGGGGGGGGGGGGGGGTGCATTAATATTTGATGGACGTATTAGGCAGCCAATAAATGTAATGATGATCACTATTTTGAGTTTTTCTCTGATTATAACCTCTAGACTGGACCAAAACGTTTAGTTTTTTTTGCAAACATTTTATTTCAGTGGGTGCAATGGGAATGTGAAAAGGTTTTCAGGTAATATTGTAAAAAGTGCTGAAAAAAAGATCACCTACCCCACCTTTAAGTGGTGATTCTAAATTACCCATAGGAGTGACTGGTTGGCTGGATGTGGCCCAGTGATGGACTGGTGACGTGTTGAGGATGAAGACACCGGGATCACCCGGTGGTCCTGTGAAGGGTGACAGTATTTACCTGCACAGGTGTAAGTGGATGTAGCTAAAGGATGGATCGATATTCTCAACAGAAATGAATGCAGGGTGGTGAAGACGGTATTAACACAATGTTTCTGATATTCTTGTTGGATGTTTTACAGTCAGTCGATATAACTGGTTCTTGGATCTGATGTCCAGACTTCTTCTTCTTCTATTCATTGAATATCACACAGCACAGACCTGAGCACTTACTGTACCTCACATGAGATATACAGGTTTTATAGTCAGTTGCAAATTCAAAAAATTTCAATTAAGGCATAATTTGCCACCTCTTCTAAGATGTATGTCTTGTTGTCACCTGCATGAAAATTACCTTAACAGGCACATTAGGTATATTATTATAAAACCATCCAAAATTATTTTTCCATGTTCAAAGTTTTATACTTAGGGAAACTCTATTTCCTAAAATGAATTTCCAACAAAGTCAGAACCACTCAACTTCAGTTTCCACAGTAAGAAAGTTTTTAATGTGTAGTCTGTGTAGACTACTACACATTCAGAGGGCCCGTTAATGTCCGCCAGGCTGACTCTTTTAATTTATTGATAGCAGCTTTATTGCCTTTTGTAATGTATTAGGTGTCTTAGAATAGCTTTCGTTCATGAGCTGTTACTCTCTTGGTGAAACATTCTTTGAACTTAGATCTCAGACAGTCATGTGACCTCCACCAGCAGCTGAAGAAGGAGCAACATTGTCATTCTGGTCTCTGGTGTGTCCACACTTTATGTGTGTGTGGAGCCACAACGCTGTAATCACAGCAGTAACAGTGTGAACCGGTCAAACTCCCTGTGACAGCCGTTGGTTTTTGAAGAAGATGAAGTCTAGTTCATATGGCAGCAGAACATTTAAATAAAAGGCCTTTGAAGTCTCTTTTTCTGCACAAAGCAATGCTGGTAGGAACTGACTCTGCCCCACCCCCCGTTAATCCAAAAATGGGCAAAGGAGATGAGCAAGTAGTCCTGGGAGCTGGCTGGAACATGCCAACATTAGCTCAGTTATCACAGGTTAGCTATTTTGGCTTGGGAAGCTAAGCTAATGCTAACTTAGGATGCTAGCAAATTTTATGATTTAATTAATTTCATTCTCGCATCACCCTGATTCCAGATGTCACGACTGAAATGACATCTGAAACGAATGCATCCAGAGCTGAAACCAGTACTAGTCCTCTTATGTTTGAATCAGTCGATGGTTTGAACCCACCTTAGTCCATCATTTGCAGGCTTGTGCTGGTAAACTCAACCTGCAAGTGACCGTGATCGGCCTTCAGAGAGACCAAGCTCCTAATTATGCATAAATGTGTGCATAATTGTGATGTCTGTCCACATCAGCCCACCGTAAACATGCTCACTGGACATGTGCACGTGAGTAAAGTCTGAAATATGCTGAAACAAGCTTTGTTTCAGGTCGTTCTTCTCAAGCAGGGTTGTTTGACTCTGTATCAGAAATATTGTTACCTTTAAAGGGCTGGTTATATCGTGACTTAAACAACAGGCGTCCTGCAACGCTCAGAAATGAGCATCAGAAGATTCTGAGCTTGTCGTGATCTGAGGAGAAGACGCTTTGGTTCATCAATATATGAGCTGAGTTTTCATTCATTTACACAATATTGCAAATATTATGGTATGTGATTCCAGCGCCACCATGATACCTGAACTGATGCACAAAGACATTTCCGGGTCAAGTAAACCAGACAATTAAATATTAAAACAAATTCAGTTCTGTGGCCATTTTTTCATTTACGTATTTTTGATCCAAGTCTAAAATTGAAATATGAAAAAAACAGGCCTTTTTTTCTCATTGTTTTGTGTTAGATTAAAAAACAAAATAAAATATTACTTTTTTATTTTTTTTATTTTTGATTGACAATTGAAAATGGAAAGAATGAATGATACACGGATTTGTAAAGTTAGTGAACTTTAACATGGACATTTTGATTTTAAAGTTCTCCCAGACGGAGGATTCAACAGAAACAAGGTTATTTGTAACAACTGACAAGTTGAACTCCCCGTTAAAAGTTTCTGCTGTTACCTCAGAAATTACCTGTTTTAATGTTCTGATTGTGACTCAGGATTTTGTTTGTAGACTGTTTTTTTTTCTTCATATAAAAACAGGATGACATTAATGCCCTGGCAGTGGCAATAAGCTTTATTTTATTTTACATTTTTTAAGATGAGATTTACACTAAATATGTGTTACTGACAAGTGCTGATGTTAAAAGTGTTTGAACAACAAATGTTATGACACTTTAGTTCATATGGCAGCAGAACATTTAAATAAAAGTGACCTTTACACTACTTTTGAATTAATTGTTTGATTTTGCGTATACAGTGCGCTTAATTGTGATTAATCAGGGAAATCATGCGATTAATTGCAATTAAAAATTTTAATTGTTGCCCAGCCCTAATATATTTATACATTTCAAGCATAACTGACTCTGCACTGCAGAAAAAGTTGAGGTGGTGAAGCAGTTGTACCTTGATGTTCACTTGGACAACAGACTGGAGATGCAACACCTCAGGTGGATACATACCTGTTCTCTCTCCCAGGGCTGCCAGGAAAGAATTACATCATTATTGTCTTTCAGCCTGTTCTTGAGTTATCATCTGGGCAGAATGTTTTTCTTGTGTAATGTCCAAGAGCGATTGGTCAGAAATTTGAAGTGGTTAATGTGGAAAAGTGTAAGGCAAGAAAAGTTCATTTCTATAACACAAGGCAACTCAATGTGCTTTACAAAGGTAAAAAGACATAAAAGCATATTTAAAAAGCAATCACAACAGTTAAGTTTAAAAAGAAAAGAATATTCACAATTAAAAGAATAAAAGGTTACAGATTAAAAAGATTGTGTGTATGCTGCAATAAAGAATAATGTTTTCAGACCTCAGACATTCAGGAAGTGTGTTCTGCAGGTAAGGAGCATAATAGCTAAAAGCTCCTTCACTTTGTTTGGTTCTGGTTCTGGAAACACTAACCAGTCCCTGATGACCTGAGGCATCTGAATGCTTCATAAGGAACTAATAAATCTTGAATGTACTTTGGTCCAAGACCATTTGGTGCTTTATAAACCAGGAGTAAGATTTTAAAATCTATCCTTTTACTCACAGGAAGCCAGTCTGAAGATCTGGGGACTGGTGTGATATGGTTCAGTTTCTGTGATGTTAAAAATTCATACTGTGTTCATTCTGAGGCATAAACTTGCTAAAATTGCTGTGTCATGCTGTGGCATAAATTAAGGCCATGACTCTTCGCCTCAGATCCCGCCTTAGTGTTTGAATGTGAGAGTGATAGTGTGATAGTGTCTGAACAGTCTTGAATGTATTGTATGTGTCTTCTTTCTCCTCTTCTTCTTGTTCTTCCAACTCAGTGTGTGTGTGTGTGTGTGTGCAACCAGGCGTCAGACGTCTGAGGGAAACAGCCTAGGGGTCAGAGGTCAGATCTGTCTAGGGGTCAGAGGTCAGATCAGCCTAGCTCCGCTATTTTAACAGCAGTGGTTAACCAATCCTTAGTGTTTGTAAGGGCTCTCTGAACCAGCTGTAGCTACCTGGTGCAGTCTTTACATTTTTTTTTTTTTTGTTACAGTCTTTACATGTTTGTTCAACTTCAGGCCTGAGTCAATAATTACACCAAGATCCTTGGCTTGATCTGTAGCTTTAAAGGTGGAGTAGGTGTTCTTTGAAAAACGGTTCCAGCAATCCAACTGAAGTGAGATTTTGAAAATATACACTCCCTCCCTCCTCCCAAAGGCTCCGCCTCCTCCTCTTCAGCTCACCCCTCTAAACCACGCCTTCACATGATTCATGACTACATGAACCACAGGGAGGGTGGGAGGGGTGGGGGGGAGTGCATTGATATTTGATGGATGTATTAGGCAGCCAATCAAAATAGTGATGATCACTATTTTGATTGGTCAGAGTTTTTCTCTGATTCTCGGACCAAAACATTTAGTTTTTTTTGCAAACATTTTATTTCAGTGGGTGAAATGGGAATGTGAAAAGGGTTTTCAGGCAATATTGTAAAAAGTGCTGCAAAAAAAGATCACCTACCCCACCTTTAATTAACAACTAGTCAAGCTCAACACTGACCTTTGACCTTTCATCTTTGGGGCCGAAAACAATCACTTCTCTCATGTCTGTATTAAGCTGGAGAAAGTTCTGACAGATCCACTCACTGATCTGATTAATGCACTGACTTAGTGTCAGTAAGGGACTGTAGTCATGTGATGACACTGAAATGTGAAGTTGCATGTCATCTGCATAGGTATGGTAAGAGATATCATACTGTTCCATGATTTGAGCAAGAGGCAGCATGTAGATATTAAACAGAAGTAGTCCCAAAATGGACCCCTGAGGAACCCCACAGGTGAACTTTGTTCACTCAGACTCATATAAGGAAGCCTGATAAGGACTTCCAAGAAGTGATGCATTCGAGTGTCTCATTTAATATGAAATGTCTCCAGAAGTAACTTTGTTCTTGTTCTTATCACCTTAAGAAAATGAACAAATTTCTCTGTTCTTGTGGAGTATGTATCCACCTTTATGCTGTCTAGCAGAAGAGACAGAGCAGACTTGACCTTTTAAGGAAGCATAGGTCCTTAAGTATATAGCAGCTGCCCTCAGGGCTGTGTGCTGGGCCCTCTACAGATGTGACTGCACATCTGGCCACTCCACTTCTGGTGTGTTTCCACCATAGAGAGCATCCACAATCACTGCATATGTGATTGTTTTCTAGTTGCAAAGAAACCGCTCCGGAGCGTTGTGTTAGGAATCTTTTTTGAAAAGAATCTAACTGCGTGTTCTTTGCTGGAAAGGAGAGTCTCGGTCGGTATTACAAGTACAACACAGATGTTTATTTGCAATAAACGTGATATCACGGCTCCCTGGTAGAGGCAGTCTCTAACACAGAAGAGAAGAGAATTAATAAATACCACAACAATTTATACAGAATCTAGATGGGGAGGAGCCGCGGTTTAGACTTGGCTCTCCCATTGGCCAGTCTTGGTCTTCTTGTCCAATCCACTGCTGGTGTTTGAAAACAAAGGGAAGGTGATCACCCTTTCCCACAATCCTATGCTGCTCACCTGGCCAAGTTCTTTGTTCTGTAGCACATGGCTTTTACTGGCTAACTGGGCTAGTTTGCTACATTTCTAATATAAAGTGAAGACAAAACATACACTAAGAATGATCAATACTGAGATATTAATAATGCTATTGATAAAAGTACTATTTCCAATATTTAACTGATGTGTATTTGTGTACAAATGTGACCCTCTAGCTACACTGGTTCTGGGCCTAAAAGTTAAGAAAATTCTGACCTAACAGTCCCTCCTTTGACACCGTTTAAACGGTGTCAACAATCATAAGTCTGAATTTTTCTTTTTACCTGAGATAAGTGATCAAAACCCAAAGACTGAGCAGCATAAAATATGGGAATAAAGTGAACACAAGCGAGGTATATAAATGAATGCAAATCAATGACATTCCAGCAAACATAACGAATAATAAAATGTAGCATTGTAATAAAATGAATACAACAATATGGTATAGAAATAAAATGGCAACGCTAAACAGAAAAATAACTTGAATATAAAAGTTCAATTCAGTACAATTCAAACATTTGTTTAGCATGTTACGAGTATACAAGTATTCTAGGCATGACCCCCGAGCAAATATCATTAACTAAAATTATGATTTTAAATTCATACAATGATAATGGCAAGTAAAAAAAAAACTCCCATGAGGAAGGAAAAAAACTTTACGCCAAACAGTGGCAAGGAAAAAACTCCCCGCGAGAGGAAGAAGAAACCTTGAGCAGGACCCGGCTCTTATGGGGGGACCTTCCTGCCGAAGGCCAGCCAAACAAAATCAAATTCCACACTAATAAGGTACAACATAATGGGGAATGATAACACAGCAACCAGAATGCTAATTATTTTGAGCAATGTCTATGTAACTCTCAAAAATTGGAAGCAGGAATCAGGAGAGGTGTGTGGCTTGAAAAAGGGTGATGATGAGCACAAATGTTGATGAGTAGAATGTGATGCTCATGCTTCCTTCATCAATATGGCAGCCTCTGCTTCCTCCTCTGCCAACTGCTGGTCCTCATAGTGCAGCAACGGCATCTGATGGGGAAGAAGAGAGGTTTCTTTTGAGATGGCTGTGACAATGAGGCGGTCAATCAAAGTTCTTCCACAGGGAACCAGACAACAACCACAGCAAGTAATGATGGCAGCAACAGTGAGTGTGGAGATTAGCAAAGAGCTGACAAGGGCTCTATACTTCCCAAAGGTTCTTGATAACCAGTCGGCGATGGGGTTTTCAATTCCAGCATCCTCTGTCATCTGATTGGCCAGCGCCCCGGATTCCCTGTAAAGCCTTAGTAACAGAAACCATCAGGTAGGTAAGGTATTGTTGGTAGAAATGTGCAACAGGAGGCCCTCCTTGTTCTGCCAGTATTCATATTCAGAACCATATGATGTGCTGTAAGAGAGGTTGCAGCGGGTTGTTCGGACAATCCCGCTATGGCCTCAGTATGATTCATCAAAACCTGTAGATTATAGAAAGTATTGTCAAAGTATGTTGGCGATTTTCCATCTTTCTAAGAAAAGAACCTGGAGCATCCACCACAACACCAAAATAAGTATGATTAAGATGTTAGAAGGTTAGTGGTGTTAGTTCAGTTAGTATCATTAATCTTTAGGGCGAACCCTGCTGTTGGATCTGTTCCAGTGTTGGTTGAGCTGTGGAACAGACAAGATAGTCAGACATGTTTAAAAAACGTGCAGTACAATGGACCCAATGCAGCCAGATCCATGTCTGCATAACCAGTTCGAGGGTACATAATACCCAACTCTGCCGAGTTTGGTATCATGTATGATGCTGTACTATTTGTTTTGCAGTTAATTGAAATTTCATATATATTTCTGGGAAATGCCATTTAATCCGCAAATTCATAGTGCAACCTTGCAAAAACCTATTACAGCCACCATGTCTGTCCCTTCTGTTGCCTCCAGGGTCAGGCTTGGTGGAGAACATGTACGCATGTCCTGGGAAGTTTGTGGCATGTTCATATGTGTCGCTAGATCAAATCTAAAACAAAGAACAAAATAACGATTACAATACACATAAACAAAACAATTTCCATGGTATTCTGACTCCCTTCAATTTTGGAGTGAACATGCTACTACTTTGACCAATAAGTATCCTATCTTATTAATTTGGGTTCACTCCAGATTTTCCAAATCTACTCCAACTTCCGCTAAATGGCGGCTTGTTGGAGGAGTGGGTACACAATGTGTCAGGTGAAGCCAAATTGTGCCTGCTTTTTTCCTTTTAACCTGGACTCTGTAAGATATTAGTTCAATGATTTAAAATGGTCCAGTTCACCTGGGTTCAGCCCAACCTTTTCTTGTGGACTTTAACTCGTACCCAATCTCCTCCCTGTAGCAGGACTTTCAGGTTGTGTTGCTGTGGGTTCCGGCTCGGTCTCGTTCTCCAAACTCCATTTCACCTGTGTAGACAAGACTTGATTTTCGTTAGTTGATGCATCCATATATGCATCGGTCTCAATCTGCATCAGATCGAGGGACGGTAGGTGGCCCCCATCTCGTGGCGGGCCCGGCAAAGGACGGCCAGTCAATAACTCATGTGGTGTGAAGAGTATTTATGAGCTGTCTGAGCTCCTCAATTGCTTTTGCTACTGTAGTTGGGTATTGTGAATGACCAGCCTGATTTTTCTATATGATGTCCAGTTTTGAACTGTAATACAATCAGTCTTTCTCCCTCCTTTTTCTGAAAGAGAACAGCATTAACAAATCCATCTCTTTCAGAAACATCCAGATTAAATGGACATTCACAGTCAGGGTATGCGAAAGTGGCAGCTTGAGAGAGAGAGCAACTTTGCTGGTAGCAACTGCTTATGCAGTAGATGTTGGTTCAGGTGTCATGAAGCAAATATGGACTGGTCTTTGGGCAACCCTATAGATGTGGATTGTGACTGTTGCCTTGGTCCTGGTGTGGATGCCAGGCTGGCTGGGGCATCTCTGAGCTGAGCGTGAGGAACTGAGTGTTCATATCTTTCTATGGGCTGGTTGGTGACCATGTGGAGGACCATGAGGCAGAGGACCTAGCCCAGTGGCCAAATTGTCCACAGTTGAAGCAGGGTAAATGGCGCAGACGTCTGTGACCTCTCCCACCCCTGAAGGTTAAGTTGTGCCCTCTTGGGCCATGGGGCTGTGGTCGGTGTTGTAACATAGCTGCAGCTACAGCTTGTTGTACAACATTCTGTATATCAGGGGTTGTGGATGATGGCGTCACATACGGCTGAGTTGGAATAGGGGCAGAATTATCAATTGGAGATGAAGTCGGCAGTGGGGCAGAAACAACCATTTGATGATGCTTCTTCTTTTTTGAATTTTCTCTGTCTTTTTCCAACACTTGGTGACGTAGTAGTCTTGAAGCCAGTACATTTTCTTCATCTTTTTCTTCTTCTTTCTTTTTCAAATGTTTTCTGTAATGATGGTTCAAATGTTTTTTCCAATCCAGTTCGACCATGTCATCGAGTCCTACTATATCTTCCAAGTCCTCCTGGACTGATTTTGGAAGTCCTTGGATGCATTTTTCTCTCCAGAGAATTTCAGTGGCAGACGAGACATCGTATCGCTGCCCAGTGTGAGTCTCCCAGAGCTCAGCTGCCCGCTTAAGATAGTCATGAAGACTTTCATTTTCTCCGGGCTTAATGTCTGTTAAAGCTCTGATATTTTGAATAGTTGGAAATTTTTCTCTCAATGCTTGCCAAATCTGGTTCCGATGGTGATTAAAAGGGGTTGAATCGCGTGTGTGCATCGTGAGCCCCACTGCCATGAGGATTTCCTCACAGAGACGCACATCTACAGCTCTGGAGAGGAGGGCCTTGATGTCCCCCAGCATAGGGTTTCTCCGGCCGTCATGTCTCCAAAGTGCTAATCCAAGTGTTTGCTCCCTTACTTAATGGTGGTAATTTTTGTACCAGAGACTCCATATCTCTGTGTCCCCATGGTACGTACGTGTGCTGTCCTGCAGTCGTTAGCCTTAATGGACACTGTGAAGCAGGAACCTTTGTTTTAGACCTGGTATTGTAGGTCTGAGGTGTCAACTCTGAGTCTACAACCGAATGGGAGCTCTTTTTGGGTTTCCTGTGCTCTGGTCTTGATGACAATTCTGGTGACGCCATCATTTCTAGGTCATACAACATCATGTCTATGGCTTCTCCCTCTGGTTGAAGGATGAGCTACATGTGTCTGTGTGTCGGGGTTGGTAGTGGTATGTGTCCATCACAGGGGGTGTTGTTATCTTACCCCTGCAAAACAGCATCTATTGAATCCTCTGGCTCCTCGTCCTCATCCTCTGTGCCTTCCACATCATCATCCTCTTCTGCTTCATTTAATGGGGACGTTTGTACTTTATTACTTCTACGACCTGGCATCTTTGGTGACGACTGACAGGTGGGTTGCAATTGTAACTGGTGGACTTGCTTGGTAAGATGAGCTAGTCCAGAAGCCTGTTGTTCCACCACCTTGCGTAGCTGGGTGATGGTCTCAGTCATCTCGTCCTGCATCACTTGGTTTAATTGCTCTTGGTGGGGGGCCGCGTTATGTGTTGTATATGATGGCGGTTATTGCAGCTGGCAGCGGAGGATAAATGGAATTGGAGAGGTGAGCTTTTCTCTCTCCTTCCTTGAAACTCCACGGGCTAAGGAAGGAAAAAGGCTCTCTCTCAATGATGCCATGTTAACCTTTAGTTACAACCAACTCAAAGTGTGTTAATTGTAATGATATATGACAAGAAGAATGGTAAAAATAGAATTTAACCAAACCAACAAGCAAAAACAACTAAATGATGTGATCGAGTTGATTAATGGAGAGAGACTGCAGGGAAACCAAAATAGTTAACCAAAACTAAAAATAATAAAACTCAGAAGTGGAATGAATAGCGTTCTATCTCAAAAATAACAGAAGCAAATGAGGATCTAAACAAGACAAAAATATAAAGGGGATTGAAATTTAGGACTAGAGGAGAAACCAACAACAAAACGGGAAAAGGGAATAAAAGTCCAATCTAACTAAATTAGAAAATTAAAAAATTAAAAAATAAAAAAACTGAATAAAATAAGAAATCGGAATTATCAGTCTAAATCAAAATGACAAGATTAATGACTTAATCATTCAAAAATAACTAGAGTTGATATAAAAGTGACGAAACTTTTCTTGTTCAAAGGAGAAGGATTATTTAATTTTTCTTTTCTTTTTCTTTTCTTTCTTAAATAAGAAAGAAAGGAAATAAAAAAGAATTAAAACGTTAACATGAGAAAATATTCAGAGGAATGTCATGGCCACTCATTTATTATTAAACTGTTATGGAGGCAAACTTTGATTCAACACAAAAGCACAGCTGATTTCACACTGCTTCACTCAGCATCACACGCATGCGCACACACCCACACTGGTTCCTGTTTCCGCCGGAAACACTGAACCCAAAGACACCGTCTGCGCTTCTGTTTTGAAGAGAAAGGAAAGCAAAACCGGAAGCAACACGTGATACTACGACACACTACCGTGTTCCGCACACACGCCCGTATTTTGAAAAGGAAACAGTCCGCTGCTAAGAACAACTTCAAACACGGATGCTCTTGTTCTGAAAACCGGAAGCTCAGTCACCGCGCCGGCCGTAATGGCGGACAATGTCGAGTTAAACAACGCCGCGCTTCACAACAAGACACCACGTGTAGTTTGGCCACCAGTTCCAATGGAATATAACGCCTTTGTCCTAAACCAGCCACACCACGCGCTCTGCAAGGTAACTTTTCAACTCTTTGTTCTCAAACCGGAACACCACGTGTTGCTGCAGCAGCTTTACAACACAGACCCGCGTCTATATCTGATATAGAATCAGAGTTTAAAACTCCCAAAAACACATAAATAAAATAACCGGATTTAAACCGGGGTGGCTTTCAGCCCCACAATTTTTTCTATATTCAATATAGTATTAAAACGTTAAAATTCAATCCCCTACTAAGGATAGATTCTAAGGCTTTAATAACACAGAATTACCGGTTTTCAACCGGGATCTTTTAGACCCACACCACACCGGGACTCTTTTCAACGTGACTCGGGGCTTCTCTCACCGAGATCACCGGGACTCTTTCCAACCGGGACTCGGGACTTCTCTCACCAAGATCACCGGGACTTTTTCCAACCGGGACTCGGGGCTTCTCTCACCAAGATCACCGGGACTTTTTCCAACCGGGACTCGGGACTTCTCTCACCAAGATCACTGGGACTTTTTCCAACCGGGACTCGGGACTTCTCTCACCGAGATTTTGCTGAGCGGGACTATTTAACCTGCACCGGCTTTCGGGACTATTTAACCGCAATAACTCAGCCGTCTTCACACATTTATATCAGCCGTTCTTTAAACGACGAAGCTTTTAAAGCCCAACACTAATTTTTCGGGATTCTAATCAACCGTTATGGCCCTTTTTCTATTAACCCGCGGTTTTTATTGCACAATAAACATCTCCATTGTTTCAGACAAATCGGTCACCTTACCTCTTCACATTCACAGACCTAACTTGTTCAGATTAATTAATCTATGCAGAATTTCGCATTCGAACAGGTTTCTGCTTACCTTTGTTTTTATGGCGCCGTCGTGAATGTGAAGAGCCGGCGAGATCCGCTTTGCTGCCCTCTGTCTTCCAGCTTCACGTCAGAGTCACCAATTGTTAGGAATCTTTTTTGAAAAGAATCTAACTGCGTGTTCTTTGCTGGAAAGGAGAGTCTCGGTCGGTATTACAAGTACAACACAGATGTTTATTTGCAATAAACGTGATATCACGGCTCCCTGGTAGAGGCAGTCTCTAACACAGAAGAGAAGAGAATTAATAAATACCACAACAATTTATACAGAATCTAGATGGGGAGGAGCCGCGGTTTAGACTTGGCTCTCCCATTGGCCAGTCTTGGTCTTCTTGTCCAATCCACTGCTGGTGTTTGAAAACAAAGGGAAGGTGATCACCCTTTCCCACAATCCTATGCTGCTCACCTGGCCAAGTTCTTTGTTCTGTAGCACATGGCTTTTACTGGCTAACTGGGCTAGTTTGCTACATTTCTAATATAAAGTGAAGACAAAACATACACTAAGAATGATCAATACTGAGATATTAATAATGCTATTGATAAAAGTACTATTTCCAATATTTAACTGATGTGTATTTGTGTACAAATGTGACCCTCTAGCTACACTGGTTCTGGGCCTAAAAGTTAAGAAAATTCTGACCTAACAGTTGTCAAGATCACTGAAGAAACTATTGGGTGCTATTTCTTCACTTTGACCTACACAGTTTCAATTCGCTCAAGAAAGTGCATATCTTAAAGGGCAGATCCCATCTAACTGCCAACACTCCAACGTCCACTTTGAACCCAGTAGTAAGAAAAATTGCAGTTCTTCGACTGACCACTAGTCACTTTCACCTTGAATCATTTAAAGACCCTTCCAAGATGACCAA
Organism: Hirundichthys speculiger; assembly: GCA_018398805.1. Lineage (NCBI taxonomy): Eukaryota > Metazoa > Chordata > Actinopteri > Beloniformes > Exocoetidae > Hirundichthys > Hirundichthys speculiger. The sequence continues at coordinate 60,531 of JAGFBZ010002464.1, read as the reverse complement.
TCAGGTCAACTGACAGCTGGTCCCAGTGGAGCTCCTGGTTTTAGCTCTGAGAGACTCATCTCATTTCAGATGTTGTTTCTGTAGCGACATTTGAAATTAAGATTTTTGGACATAATTAATTTAACAGAATAATATTAATTAGTACCATAGGGGCAGAACGGTATCTTGGTGGTCAGCACTGTTGCCTCACAGCAAGAAGGTTCCTGGTTTGAACCTCGGCAGGTCTTTCTGTGTGGAGTTTGCATGTTTGCCTCATGCTTGCGTGGGTTTCCTCCAGGTTCTAGAAGGTTCCTGGTTTGAACCTCGGCAGGGGCCTTTCTGTGTGGAGTTTGCATGTTCGCCTCATGCTTGCGTGGGTTTCCTCCAGGTTCTAGAAGGTTCCTGGTTTGAACCTCGGCAGGGCTCTTTCTGTGTGAAGTTTGCATGTTTGCCTCATGCTTGCGTGGGTTTCCTCCAGGTTCTAGAAGGTTCCTGGTTTGAACCTCGGGGTCTTTCTGTGTGGAGTTTGCATGTTCGCCTCATGCTTGCGTGGGTTTCCTCCAGGTTCTAGAAGGTTCCTGGTTTGAACCTCAGCAGGTCTTTCTGTGTGGAGTTTGCATGTTCGCCTCATGCTTGCGTGGGTTTCCTCCAGGTACTAGAAGGTTCCTGGTTTGAACCTCGGCAGGGGTCTTTCTGTGTGGAGTTTGCATGTTTGCCTCATGCTTACGTGGGTTTCCTCCAGGTTCTAGAAGGTTCCTGGTTTGAACCTCGGCAGGGGTCTTTCTGTGTGGAGTTTGCATGTTTGCCTCATGCTTACGTGGGTTTCCTCCAGGTTCTAGAAGGTTCCTGGTTTGAACCTCAGCAGGTCTTTCTGTGTGGAGTTTGCATGTTCGCCTCATGCTTACGTGGGTTTCCTCCAGGTTCTAGAAGGTTCCTGGTTTGAACCTCAGCAGGTCTTTCTGTGTGGAGTTTGCATGTTCGCCTCATGCTTACGTGGGTTTCCTCCAGGTTCTAGAAGGTTCCTGGTTTGAACCTCAGCAGGTCTTTCTGTGTGGAGTTTGCATGTTCGCCTCATGCTTGCGTGGGTTTCCTCCAGGTACTAGAAGGTTCCTGGTTTGAACCTCGGCAGGGGTCTTTCTGTGTGGAGTTTGCATGTTTGCCTCATGCTTGCGTGGGTTTCCTCCAGGTACTAGAAGGTTCCTGGTTTGAACCTTGCGTGGGTTTCCTCCGGGTACTCCGGCTTCCTCCCACAGTCCAAAGACCTGCATATTAGGTTAATTGTTCTAGATTGCCCGTAGGAATGATTGTGAGTGTGCGTGGTTGTTCGTCCACATGTGACCCTGCAATGGACTGGTACCTGTCCAGGTGGACCCCTGCCTTTCGCCCAAAGAGAACTGGGATGGGCTCCAGTAGATCCCCGCATAGCCGCGGGAAGTAGGGGTGCTGGGGGGGCTGCAGCACCCCCTGTTGGTGGGGCTGCAGCACCTCAAAAATATACATAAAAAAATCCCAAACAAACAAAAAGAAAAACCCCATTGAAAACAAGGGAGGAAAAATGTGGTAGGAAAAAAATTAAATGTTTAAAAGTTACTATAAATTCTAGTGGTCTGGTTTAATGTTTCTTACAGTATTATTCAGTGGTGGTCGTGTATTTGGTACCTGGGCCAGTGCGGGTTTAACTACTTAATCCACCATGACGTTATAATCATACAAGCCACCAAGAAAAAAAAAAAACAATATATAACAAGAAGAGGGCGCTGCATAATTTAGAGATTACGCATCAATGTATTACTAGCAGACGTTTTTATTCTCTTGAGGGCAGAGGATGTCTGGTCAGCATCTGCGGTAGATGTGGGAATAGTCACGGCCACGGTTGGATGGGGAATTTATTTCTGATATGTCTGAAACTGCTGGTTGAGGAGGGACAGGAACATTAATTGTTCCTGATCTTTAGATCGGTTCCTTATCTGGCAGATAAGATTTTCCAGAACACTGTTGTGGAGTTTCTTGAACTGTCCGCGTATCACTCTGTGTGCTGGCCCAGACATCCAATGATTCGTTCTGCAGTATTTAAAAAATATCAGCTGCCCCGCGTTACTGACATCCGTCGTCTTGTCTACCGCGACAAATGGAGTTATATACTTTATAGTTGATACGGCGCACACACACACACTTTAAACAATATATATATATATATATATATATATATATATATATATATATATATATATATATATATATATATATATATATATATATATATATATATATATATATATATATATAAACGCACAGCTGTCTCAGACTCCCAGCACCCCCCAGCACCCCCTGCTGAGAACATGTTCCCGCGGCTATGGATCCCCGTGACCCTGCACAGGATTAAGCGGACATAGATGAAGCATGGATAGTATCGTAGGTCAGCATAAGCCAGCCAACTGTGACTGACATACCCGTTTTTATGGGTAAAACGAGGCTTCCAAAACTCTCTTCAGAAAACCTTCAGGTGACATCACAGGGGGTTTGTCCAGTTCTTCTTATACAGTTACTTATCCCACCCCACTCACTCTCTGTTTGACCTGCTACCATCAAGCTTGTTTTACTTTGGAAAGCATTTTGTTCTGGATTTGATTGTACTAAAAGTCCTATATAAATAAAACTTGATTGATTGAAGCTGACTGTACAGAACCTTTAAAACTAGGAAAAAACAACTAAAATAACAGTTTTCATTGCACAACTGTAAGAGCTTTAAATGCCACAAAATATTGTTCACATCAGTGTGAAATAAGGGATCTGTGCATGTGCAGCCCGTTAGGCTTTTTGATCTGGCCTTGAAGAAATTATATTGATAAACCTTGGTAATGTTATACTTTCCCTGCTATTCTCACGTTTTCCCTCTAGATGGCGCACTCTAGAGACATTGACCTTTGTTGACTTTGAGCCCTCAGCCTTTCTGTAAAAATGAGCACATCTAAGAAAAGGAAAGTGAATAGAGTAGAAAACTAAATACTTTTTCACTGAACACCGATCAACTACTGTGTGCTTGATATGCAAAGAGACTGTCACGGTTTTTAAAGAATATAATAATCAGTTGGCACTCTGCCACAAATCATGCTAATTATGATAGCAAGGAGACAACCACTTATATAAAAAGTGATGTGTAGGTGCACGTATGTTCTAAAAATAAACAATGGTCACCAGATCAAATATAACGGACTCTGCATACTGGCACTCTGTGACTCTGTTCTGTCTTTACAAATACAAATATACTTTATTGATCCCCCGAGGGTGAAATTCAAGTTTCAGGTCCACCAGACGCTGCAGTCTGGTGTACCTGAGGAGCTGCCGCCGTCCAGCGCTCCTTCTTCATGTCCCGGTCCTGTGGTCCGAGTGCTAACTCCAGTTAACAGCCGTTAAAACCAGTTAACAGCCGTTAAAACCAGTTAACAGCCATTAGAACCTGTTAACAGCCGTTAGAACCAGTTAACAGCCGTTAGAACCTGTTAACAGCCATTAGAACCTGTTAACAGCCGTTAGAACCAGTTAACAGCCGTTAGAACCTGTACATCTCCACAATGGTGAATCAAGTGAGATATCACAGGTCAGAGGAGGAAACGCCGATGAACCAAACTCCGATGAACCAAACGCCGATGAACCAAACTGTTTCTTCTGGGAAGACCGAGCTCCCTCAGTCCGGCGAGAGATGGACCCGACCGTCCCAGAGCCCGGTTCAACAACCAGGTTGTTGGCGTCACCCCGGCGTGTCGACTGCTGGATAGGGGCAGCATGGCGCCGCTGCCACGTCGGGAGCTCCCGTCCCGGCTCGGTTGACGCTGCAGCCCGGATGGTTGCAGTTCAGGATTAGCTTCCCTGAACGGACCCACAGCGACACCGTCCATGTCCTTCCTGTAGTGCATTGCAGTTACAAATTAACATTAAACACTTCACCAAAAGGAATTGTTGTCTTTGACATTTATGTGATTTCATTTATTTATTTTTCTAATTTTATTATTTACTACAACTCAACACTAAAATTACACATTGACGAAGTTAAGGTTAGTCTGATTAGTCGCCGACAGTCTGGTACAAAGATCAAACCTGCCTCTACCCGCTGACAGCCGGGATATTTTCCAGTTCCTGATGTCCTGAACTGTGAGGGATTACTGGGTGTTGAGAGTGATTGACTGTTTCTTTGTTTCTTTATATTCCAGAACAGTCTGCCGTGTTCTCACACTATTCTGAGGACGTCTTTAGAGCAGCAGCTGGCAGAGCTGACGGTCGATTCTGCGGTCAAGTCTGCAGATTCAGATGAACTGAAGGTCAACCAGCTCAGTTCAGGTAAAACTACAGCTCTGCTACATACCTGTGGATGTGAAGGTCATCTCTGTGTTCAGTTTCTACAACACAGAACTGGCTTGTTTCAGTGTTGTATCAACTATTTGTAGAACTTGCTTTGTTGTGTGTGTTTTCCAGATGCTGAATCTTTCACACTGTCATAGGTAGACTTTATTTGTCCAACAGGAGAAATTGCTTTGTCACAGCTTCAAATATCAATCTAGTAAAGTTACGGTAATAATGGCATCAATGTGCAAAATAGCCTCATTTGGCCCCAGTTGTTTCCCTCCAAGATATTTTTTTCCTTATCATTTTCATTTTCATGTGGTAATAAACATACATTTTCACATTTCAGACTTGTAGCACATTCCAAAAAGTTAACATACGGCAACTTAGTGCTAGTAAGGAGGTAAAAAAAAAACCAACACAATTGATTAACTGATGTAATCGTATGAACAAGGGATTACTGTGGAAACCAACATTACAGTGCTGAGCTGCGTGTAAATGACCCTTAAAACTTTACTTTGGAAAAAAGAAACTGTATGTTAATAAATGAATTGGTATTCTAGATCTTTTTTGGCAGAAACACCCTAAGCTAACTTTGCAGGAAGAACAGGACAAAGTAACATCTGAAACTTTTAATCACTTGGTATTCTTAGTAAAAGAAGGACTTTTAAATGTTGTGAGAAAGAATGACAGTATTAAAAAGTGGTAAAACCTTTACTGTCCCATTTTTTTCGAATGCGTTTCAGGTCTAAAATGTAAAAATGGATATATAGGAAAAAAAATGAAGATGAAAAAGCACAAAATATCTTGGGTTCATCCATCCATTATCTTCTGTTTATCCATGTTCAGAGATATTTAGGTTCAGTTTATAGCCAATGTGAGGGCTGACATCAAATTTCTATTACGATTAATTGAATTTACCTCAATTACTATTAATGAGTGATTATTTTACTATTGTTTTATCTTTTGCCATCACTGACAAGGTTTTTGTTGCAAATACTGTATACAGTGATCCCTTATTTTTCGCGGTTAATGGGGACCGGTGCCCCCCCCCCCCCCCCACCCAGCAGAGACTGTGGTGGGCGTGACGTGAATTCTCGACTGTGATTGGTTGATTGAAACCAGGGCGTGGCACTGAGCCTTTGGTCCAGCTGACGTCACTATCTGTCTTGTTGACGTAGCGTCGGGGAATCCAATGAAATCTGGGTCATCAGCTGCCATCACAGCCGAATCAACTGGTCAAAGTAAAGCCCGAAGCACATATTTTCTGATTTACTTCTCCATTTCTCGTTTGGATGAATGAAAACACTAGAATTTCGATGTGAAATGAGGTGAAAAAAATCAAACTGCGACCATCGATTCACCAAACCCCATGGTTGTCAAATGCTTAAAAAAATGTGTAATTATGTCACCAAACCTATCAAATGGCCGATTTCAGGTCAACGTCCATCAATCAAATTGTTGTGATGAAAGAACTACCAGCAGTAATAACGAATCAATAACTTGTATCATTGAAATGCAAACTTACATCATTAGTGCAAAAGTGGGCGATAATGAGGGAAACTCCTGTAAAGTTGCATTGGATATTAAAAACGTGTCGCAGGTTGAATGAAGGAGGGAAGGGACGGGGACAGAGGAAAGGGACGGGGACAGAGGAAAGGGCGGGGACGGAGGGAAGGGTGGGGATGGAGGAAAGGGTGGGGACGGAGGAAAGGGCGGGGCGGAGGACGGGGGGGGACGGAGGAAAAGGGTGGGGACGGAGGAGGAAAGGGTGGGGACGGAGGAAAGGGACGGGGACGGAGGAAAGGGACGGGGACGGAGGAAAGGGTGGGGACAGAGGGAAGGGTGGGGACAGAGGAAAGGGTGGGGACAGAGGAAAGGGATGGGGACAGAGGGAAGGGTGGGGACGGAGGAAAGGGTGGGGACGGAGGAAAGGGCGGGGACAGAGGAAAGGGTGGGGACGGAAGAAAGGGTGGGGACGGAGGAAAGGGACGGGGACGGAGGAAAGGGTGGGGACGGAGGGAAGGGTGGGGACAGAGGGAAGGGACGGGACGGAGGAAGGACGGGGACAGAGGAAAGGGACGGGGACAGAGGAAAGGGTGGGGACAGAGGAAAGGGCGGGGACAGAGGAAAGGGCGGGGACAGAGGAAAGGGTGGGGACGGAGGAAAGGGACGGGGACGGAGGAAAGGGACGGGGACAGAGGAAAGGGACGGGGACGAGGAAAGGGTGGGGACAGAGGAAAGGGCGGGGACAGAGGAAAGGGCGGGACAGAGGAAAGGGTGGGGACGGAGGAAAGGGGGGGGGGCGGAGGAAAAGGGCGGGGACGGAGGAAGGGGCGGGGAACGGAGAAAGGGCGGGGACGGAAGAAAGGGTGGAGACGGAGGGAAGGGTGGGGACGGAGGAAAGGGTGGGACGGAGAAAAGGGTGGGGACAGAGGAAAGGCTGGGGACGGAGGGAAGGGTGGGGATGGAGGAAAGGGTGGGACGGAGAAAAGGGTGGGGGTGGAGGGAGGGGAGGGACGGGGACAGAGGAAAGGGTGGGGATGGAGGGAAGGAGTGGGGAAAGAGGAAAGGTGGGGACGGAGGAAAGGGCGGGGACGGAGGAAACGGGGTGGGTGGGGACGGAGGAAAGGGTGGGGACAGAGGAAAGGGTGGGAAGAGGAAAGGGTTGGGGGAAGGAAAGGGGCGGGGAAAGAGGAAGGGTGGGGACGGGAAAGGGGCGGGGAAGAGGAAAAGGTGGGGGAGGAAAGGCGGGGACGGAGGAAAGGGTGGGGACGGAGGAAAGGGTGGGGAGGGGAGGGAGGGAAGGAGTGGGGACAGAAGAAAGGGTGGGGGACGGAAGAAAGGGCAGGGACAGAGGAAAGGGTGGGGACAGAGGAAAGGGTGGGGACAGAGGAAAGGGTGGGGACAGAGGAAAGGGTGGGGGGACGGAGGAAAGGGTGGGACGGAGGAAAGGGGCGGGAAAGAGGAAAAGGTGGGGACAGAGGAAAGGGCGGGGGGGACGGAGGAAAGGGTGGGGACAGAGGAAAGGGTGGGGACGGAGGAAAGGGTGGGGATGGAGGGAAGGGGTGGGGACAGAAGAAAGGGTGGGGACGGAAGAAAGGGCAGGGACAGAGGAAAGGGTGGGGACAGGAAAGGGGGGAACAGGGTGGGGACAGAGGAAAGGGTGGGGACGGAGGAAAGGGTGGGGATGGAGGGAAGGGGTGGGGACAGAAGAAAGGGTGGGGACGGAAGAAAGGGCGGGGACAGAGGAAAGGGTGGGGAAAGAGGAAAAGGTGGGGACGGAGGAAAGGGTGGGGACAGAGGAAACGGGGCGGGACAGAGGAACAGGGGACAGAGGAAAGGGGTGGGGACAGAGGAAAGGGGCGGGGACAAAGAGCCGTTTGGGAGCTGCTGCCAGAAGTTAAGGGAGCCTGGTACCTGACTGTGTTGTGCTCCAAGAAGTTCGTCTATAGCAGCAAAAAAACAAAAGCTCTTCGCCGTCACATAGGAGACGCCGTCACGTAGGAGACGCCGTCACGTAGGAGACGCCGTCACGTAGGAGACGCCGTCACGTAGGAGACGCCGTCACGTAGGAGACGCCGTCACGTAGGAGACGCCGTCACGTAGGAGACGCCGGTCATAAAGCAGCTGTCCGTGGGTGCCGACACACCAGCCGGTTACCGTAGCAACAGCTACAGCGCTGCGGACGATAGGCTTGGGCGGTATTACGGTAATACCGTGTACTTCCGGTATTTAAAAATAGCAGCGGCATCAGTTTCAATACCGTCATTAAAAAATGCAATGAATGATTTCTGTGGTTTAAAGTTTAGTTTCTCTCCTGTATCTCTGTGTGTTCCGCTTTATTTTACCGTTTATTCATGTTCGCTCGCAGCTCATCTCGGTTTGACTCGTCCTGTTAAGGTACTGACGATGAAAACAACACTTCCTGAGTTTGCTGCTTCAAAATAAAAGCTTCCAATGAAACTAATAATGTTGGACTTTTATGTTGAAGAGTTTATAGGAAGTGAAACGTCCGGCATCAGACACTTTACTATAAAGCGCGTTTCAGCAAACACACCTCGGCAGCAGAGAGGAGCTGGAGCAGAGAAGGAACAGTTAAAACTACAGTAAAAAAAATAGAAATACACAAATAGATAACAACTGTAGTTGAGCCAACTTTATATTGAAGCACTGAACTGCTGTTTGAGGTAAACTCGCCTTTTTTTTCAGGCTTAAAGCCCCGCGGCGGCGCACCTGGGGTACATAATGGGGGCGGCTGTTTTGACGCGCGGCGTCCACCGGCGGTGTGTGTTCGCCTTAATAGTCGCGGGAATACCGTATACCCCGGTAACATGTGAGGGAAGTTTGACGTATGTGGATACCGCCCAAGCCTAGCGGACGTAGCGGCTCAGATGAACAATCGTATTTCCGACTTGAAAATACGCACGTGCTCGTTCACTGTGTAACGCGACCGATCATTAACGGTTGCTCAACCGCTCGTAGATCTGCGTAAAAAAAAAAAGTAGTGTTGATAAAAACGCTTTACAAAACGGTCCGTTTCCACTCAGCAGGTCAGTTATATGAACACTAGTGACACAGCTCCAGAGTTCTAGAAACATCTGTCTGATCAGCTCCAAGGATGGATGTTTTCTCTGAATGTTGATGAATCAACGACCCAAAACATTTAAAAATACTGAATGTAATGGTTTGCTCTTTTAATGACGTTCCATCCAGAGTAATAACATCTAATAATCTAATAACGGCCTCTGCAACTACACATGTTTAAGAGGAGACGAGTCCAGACCCGATGGATTGTTCTGGTCCCTCTGAAAGAATTCAGCTCCTTGAACTTTTCAACTTTTTGACACATTTCAGGCTTCAAACATAAAGATATAAAATTTAAATTTTTTTGTCAAGAATCAACAACAAGTGGGACACAATCGTGAAGTGGAATGAAATTTATTGGATAGTTTAAACTTTTTCAACAAATATAAAACTGTAAAGTGGGGCGTGTAATATTATTGGTCCCCTTTACTTTCAGAGCATCAAACTGAGTCCAGAAGTTCAGTATTGATCTCTGAATGATCCAATGTCGTTCTGAATGACTGATGATGATCAATAATCAAGTCTCCGTATAAATGCACCTGCTCTGTGATCGTCTCAGGGCTCTGGTTAAAGATCAGAGAGCATCATGGGAACACACCAGGCAGGTCCCAGATACTGTTGTGGAGAAGTTTAAAGCTGGATGTGGATACAAAAAGATTTCCCAGCTTTAAACATCTCAAGGAGCTCTGAGCAGGTAATCAGACTGAAATGGAAGGAGTATCAGACCACTGCAGATCTACCAAGACCAGGCCGTCCCTCTAAACTTTCATCTGGAACAAGGAGAAGACTGATCAGAGATGCAGCCAAGAGGCCCATGATCACTCTGGATGAACTGATCTACAGCTGAGGTGGGACAGTCTGTCCAGAGGACAACAATCAGTCCTACACTGGACACATCTGGCCTTTATGGAAGAATGGCAAGAAGAAAGACATTTCTCAAAGATATCCATAAAATGTCTGGTTTAAAGTTTCCCACAAGCCACCTGGAGACACCAAACATGTGGAAGAAGGAGCTCTGGTCAGATGAAACCAAAATCAAACTTTTTACCCACAATGCAAAACGATATGTTTGGAGTAAAAGCAACACAGCTGATCACCCTGAACACACCATCCCCACTGTCAAACACGGTGGTGGCAGCATCATGGTCTGGGCCTGCTTTTCTTCAGCAGGGACAGGGAAGATGGTTAAAACTGATGGAAGATGAATGGAGCCAAACACAGGAGCATTCTGGGAGAAAACCTGTTGGAGTCTGCAGAAGACCTGAGACTGGGACGGAGATTTATCTTCCAACAGGACAACGATCCAAAACATGAAGACAAATCTACAATCTAAATGTATCCAGGTGTTAGAACGGCCAAGTCAAAGTCCAGACCTGAATCCAGTCCAGAATCTGTGGAAAGATCTGAAGACTGCTGTTCACAAACGCTCTCCATCCAACCTCACTGAGCTCCAGCTGTTTTACAGGAAGAATGGACCAGAATTTAGTCTCTGGATGAGTTAAACTGATAGAGACAAACCCCAAGAGACTGGAGCTGGAACTGCAGCAGAAGGTGGCGCTGCAGAGGATTAACCCAATAATACTGCACACCCCACTTTACAGTTTTTTATTTGTTAAAAAAGTTTAGAATATCCAAAAATTTTGGTTCCACTTCACGATTGTGTCCAACTTGTTGATTCTTGACAAAAAATCTTTGTTTAAAGCCTGAAATGTGGCAAAAGGTTGAAAAGTTCAAGGGGCTGAATACTTTCGCAAAGCACTGTATTTCCTATAAATTAATTTGCCGTTGTTTTGAACAAAAATGATAGAGAAGTTGCAATTTATATGTTTTTTTTTTCTTGCACAAATTGCCCTTTACTGAATTAAGTAGTGGCTAAATTAATCAGATTAATGGGCTTGACTGAGTTTACATGTTTTCACTTATTACATAATAACCTTTACTTTCTAAAACTTACATTTAAATTGTTGGTCATCTTGTTTATTACCAAGCACAATGCCAAAAAGTTGCCAATAGCGTGTATGCGTTGGATCCACTCCCCCCCAGAAAAAGTTCAGGCTCAGGATTTTTTTTTTATACTTTAAACCCTGTGAATGTGATGGTATGGATATAAGGATAGTCACTTATAGAGAACTGTGACATATGACTGTGTAATGTCACAATAAGTAGTGAAATCAATTTGAAATGTCCTTCTCCAGTCTGGTTATGATATGTTGGTCTATCAATCTGTTAGTCTCAAAATAAAAGAATAACTGTTAAAATTCAAGTGTCCCACAATCCATGTTACAAATCCATCCATGAAACAGGAAAACAACACCACTTGGTCTTAATCATTTCAACACCTCACTTGTGTTTCACAAGGGAGAAAAAGTGCTTCCCAAATAGACAATACTAGGCTCAGAATGCGTCCTAAAGCACCCTGAGAGTACTCAAAACTCAAAATTTTGATGTTGATTGCTGTTGCTGTTGCTGTTGCTTCGCAAACCACTACAGAGTTTTTCCCAATTTCCTGTTGGCATCCCTGAAATAATCAGTTTAAAATATGTTAAAAAACCGCTACAAAGTATCGAGTCACTGCAGCGAAACAAGACAAAGGCTCAACTGTGGTCTTTCTGTTTCCTTCACAGCCTCTGGTCTCTGAACCGTAGTAAACAAACTGCTGCTATTGTGCTATTTTTAGCTCGTAATTAGCGGCTAACACGCTAACAACAACAAAAGAAACAGTCTGGTTTTCTCTGCATGGAACAGGAACTTTATTGTGGCACTGCAGGAACTTGTAACATCACACAGGTTGTATTGTTGGGCTCCTGTCGGTTAACAGAGAATGTAAATCTATACACGCTGGGCTGCTGTTGATGCTCACTACACTTTTCATCTAACCCCGTTTTCATTCTGCCGTCCCACGACACACACACTACATTACCCATAAGGCCACTCCATTACCCATAAGGCCACACCATTACCCATAAGGCCACTCCATTACCCATAACGCCACCTTCGTAAAGGGGCCAGGCTGGCTCACAACATTTCTTCGCTGTGAGAGAATGTGCACAACATCCTGTGATGCGTCTCGGCCAATCAGAGCTCAGATTCTAGAGTTCTGGTCCAATCAGAGCTCAGATTCTAGAGTTCTGGGCCAATCAGAGCTCAGATTCTAGAGTTCTGGTCCGTCAGCGTTTCTCTGTTGCTAACAGGAGGCTGTGAGTCATCGTTTGATGTTGCGCTGGCAGCTACAGCCTCTCATCAGCTGTGGGGTGGATTTTTGCAGAATTTCCACTATTTTTTCTTTATTTTTATTATTATATTATACATTTCTGAAAATCCGCGACTAACTAAAACCGCGGAACTTATAAAACACGGATTGGCAGGGGATCACTGTAATCAGTTATTAAAACTGGGACACTTTTCTAATTTAAGAGTACGTATCTTTGATTTTGAAAGGTAGCACAGACAGACTAACTATGTATGGTTTATTAAATGAATATTTCAAAGAGTAAAAATAATTGACATGAGCAAGATTACAAAGATTATTGGTTCTGAATGTTTCATTTTGATAAGTTTTTGAGTAATTGCCATTTCCTAGCCTAAGCAGAGCCGTCCAGACCGCCCTCTCCCTAACCTTCTCCCAGGCCATGTGAGAAATATAATCCCTCCAGCCTGTCTGCCTCAAGACCATCTCCCAGGTGGACATGCCTGAAACACCTTCCTAAGAAAATCCCTCCAGCCTGTTCTGGGCCTCAAGACCATCTCCCAGTTGGACATGCCTGAAACACCTTCCTAAGAAGGCATCCAGGAGGCAGCCTAACTAAATAAACCACCTCAATTGGACTCCTCTCCTTGTGGACAAGCAGCAACTCTACTCTAAGTCCCTCTTGAATAACTGAACTTCTCACCCAGCAATCCTGCAGATGAAACTCATTTCAGGATGTCCTTGAATCCCCACCTTATCATACTAGAGGGATTGCGTTGCCAAATGATTCCAGGAGGTGTCATGGTGGAAAGAGAGAGCTGAACCAAAAGGTTCCTACTCTCACCTATTGCCGTGAAGTCTGGGTAGTGAGTAGAGTCAATGCTCTTCCACACTGAGAATAGCCAGTTGAGATGGTTCAGGCATCTGATTAGGAAGCATCTTGGATTGATAAGGATTGGTTTTGGACATGTCCAATCAAGAAGATTTCCTGGGGAGAGATTATATCTATCAACTGGTTTGGGAAAGCCTCAGTGTCCTCCTGGAAGAGCTCGAGGAGGTGGCTGGAGAGAGGAAGGTCTTGACAGCTCTGATTCAACTGCTGCCCCATGACCTGAACCTGGATAAGTGGAAATTAATGGATAGATGGATGATTTATAACCTTTTATAAAGGTCAATGTCATATTTATTAATGTGAATCAGTTTGTTGATATGGTCATAACAAGGAGAATTCTGGTCATTTTTATGGTGTTTTCTCTTTTTTTCAGCTGATATCCATGGAGCAAAGCAAAATGGATCTCCTAAATCAAACTACCAGCCTGTGATGTCTTGTCCTCTCTTAACTGATGAAAGGGTGGTTCAGACAAATACTTTAGAAAGGCTAATGTCAGATCCATCAAGACCAGTCATTGTAACTGAGGTGTTAGGTAAGATGAGGGATGCCGAACCTGGTCCAGAAGACTCCCAACAATCACCAAAGGTAGAGACTTACATTTTTGGACTGATCCAATGCCAAGCCCTGCCCACAAGACCCTCAAGGCCCCGAACCAGCCTGGTACATGATGCCAGAGCTGTTAGCATGGTGAGGCAGAGTAGCTTCTGCTGCAAGGATGAGCAGTTTCATCAAAGAAGATTTCTCTTCAGGAAATGTCAACTCCCTCCAAGATTTCAGAGGGAACAAATCTACAGGCCTGCCAGAAACTGGACCCGGAGCATGACCTCAGGATAGAGTATAGTGAAGATGCACAATTCCCTTATCATCATCAACTCCAACAAGGTGTCCAGCATCAACTGGGGCTTTATCACAAGTCCAAGCAATCAGCCACACTTGACTATCCATCCTGGAGAATATTACAAACTCACAGAAATTCAAACACTAGTGATCCTGATTCACCTCAACATTTCCACAACTACCCTTCTACAATAGCTCTGGCAAAGTCTTATCAGCCATCTTCTCCTGAGGAGCAGCTAGTCAGCGCAGAGTACATTCCAGCTCATCCCTGCCAATCCTCCAATCGAGCTTATGCACATCACGTCTCCACCTCCCACAAGGGCTCTGAGGTGTCCAAAACCAATCAAATCCCACTTTCTCAAGAAAGGGGTCTTCATCAGGATCCCACAGCATCTCAGGTCCAACCTTGCAGATCCAGTGGAGGCCCAAAGAAGAATCGACCAAACGAGGACAGGGGTGGTGCCACCAAGAAGGTGGTTAAGAAGGGGAACAGGTCTCAGTTACAGAGTGGCCTGCAAAGGGGTCCAGACCGCAAGTACACCAGTGTGGACAGGGATGGAGGAGGGAGTGGAAGCTCTGGAAGGGGAAGCCGCAGTACTCAATCCAGGACCAAGAAACAGCAACAGGGGAGCTCCTGTCGCTGGCAGTCCACCCTGGAGCTGAGCCAAGATGAGGCTGATCAGCCTTCAGCACCAGCAACCAAGCAAAGTTCTTCACTTTCAAATCAACGGAACCATTTCTTAAAGCGTGCACGCAAATATCGCCCTACCCATCCAACATATGCCTACCACCACCACTCCCACCTCCATCAGCTCCACTTAGAAAGGGACCACCTGTGTCAGGTCAGTGAGGACTACCCTCCCCCTGGTCTGGGGGAGTCTGAGTCCACCTTGAGTGAGGCCGACTCTCCAGATTCCAGCTCTTTATCTAGTGACTCGGATGAAAGTGGGGGTCTCATCTGGCCCCAGCCTGTCTCCCCCCAAAAGTCCTTCCCACGACCTTCAGCTTCACCGAGACCTCCTGCTTCACCGAGAACGCCACAGCAGTCCAAGGCCTTTGTCAAGATCAAGGCCTCACATGCGCTGAAGAAAAAGATCCTTCGCTTCCGCACAGGCTCACTGAAAGTAATGACCACTGTTTGAAGATCTTCAGATCCCAAACTAAAGGAACGTCAGTACAGAGATTTCAACTCTGTACACCAATTAACACACAAACTATAATAAACTATGACTGATAATGGACATTTTGTATGTCTTTTGTTGAATGTAGTCTGGTTGTCACCCTGCCTACAACACTTTACTGATTGATCCGACCACAGTACACATTTTCACTGTGTGAAGATCAGTCCCAGATGCCTCTGAGTCCAGAAGGTTTAGATCCCATTTGTGAATATAGCTCGGTATTGTAGTGTTGACAAAGGCTGCCACAGTAATTCCTGTCAATGGGGTTATATTAGCTATTGATGAATGATGGTTCTTAATGCAGTGTCATCTGAGGGATCAGAGATTCAGACTTATATATTTATATATACTTATATATACTTATACACTTATATATACCAGCAGATTCCTGGAATTACTGAATGACGTTCTGTACCGCGAAAGGAGAAATATGGAATTTCAGTGATTTTCTCTCGTACTTTTTGTTTGTCCTTTGCTCTTCGAAGACTCGGGCTCTCATGGATACCAAATCATCATTACAATCACCAGTGTTTGAAATAGCACTATTATGTGTTGCAGGTCTGAAATGTAAAATTTGAAGTCTATTAAATGAAATGAAGCTGATGAGAAAAAAAATATCTTACGTCGAGGGAAATGGAAGAATCACTTCATTGTTCTTCTCTTTGTATTTTTTCCATATTATTGCAACTTTAAGACTCTGAAAACAAGTAACATGTTTTTCCATAAAAAGTGCCCCCCATGACTTTTACTGCTATAGTTAATATATTACATTAAGTTTGTCATGGTTTCAGTTTGATGAGCCCATCAGCTGAAGTGTAGGGGAGGGTGGGGTAATGTGAGACGGTCTTTACTCCCCCCTGTCCTCTAAGCAAGCTAAACTGATGTGTCTATAAAATTAACACATTTTTCTTTAATTTAGGATGTTTCCTAAGGATGGAAACTATCAGAATGTTTGCCGGACTAAAGACGGTGAAAATGGGATCATTTTTATAAAAAGAGGTCAAGTGTCTCATTTTACCCCAGCTATGGGGTAAACTGAGACAAAGCCCAGATTTCAAGGGGGTAAAGCGAGCCACTTACTTTTTCCCACCACTCTGGAGGTGACTGAACAAACACAAATAATGCACATTATGATTCAAATTATCTCTAAAGTTTTATTCAACTTCAACTAAGTTTTATTCAACTTAGAGAAAAGGACCACTTCCACAGTAGGGGAAACTCAGATTATGACCACCATCACTCCACTCACATCCTCGGGATTAGCTCTGATTTTTAGCCCTTCTTTTGCATTTTCTCATCAGTCTCTTACGTCTCTTTTCAAAAGCTCTGTATCGTCTCACCCTTTTCTGCCCTCTTTTCCTCTGCAGCTGCTACGTCTTTCTTCAGAAGCCCTTTCAGATGCCTGCAGGCTGAAGTTCAGGGTTTGGCCAGTCTGACAGAATGGATGGTGCAAACTAGGGGTGCACGATAACTATCGGGGCGATAACTATCGGACGGATAACTATCGGGGCGATAACAGGAAATTATGACGTCCTCCCGATAAGTCCGATATCATAACGAATATCCCCGATAACATTTATATTTCTGTCAACACAGCAGTGTCTCGCTCCCTCTGAGCCTTGAATGACCAGCAGTGAATGTTATGTTCAAGTGACGTCGGCATAATCAGAAAAACGATTACTCAATAAGGAAAATCAAGAATACCCCCTCATGCCAGAAAACAACTCGTTAACTCGGTCATAATTTTAGTAGTTGCTGACTTGAATTGATATTCGCAGTATTTCCCCTCATGTTACACATAAAAAAAGAAAAAAATAGAAAAGGCTGAAAGAACGACTAGCAAACGAGGCAACGTGAGAATTTACGTTACACCTTGAATGCAGCCTGCAGCACAGCGCTGATCACAACAAACATGGCGGCGTGGAACTTCGTTAAAGTTTCAGAAGAAGATAGTTTGGTGGTTATTTGTGACGAATCCTCCGAGTGAATTCTACGAGGAGGGAAGCACAAGCTTTAATACGTAAAACCTGATCAGCCACCTACAACATAACAATCGCTTCCATGGAGTTTTGAAATCGCGCTAACGTGAGCTAACGGAAGCTAATGCTAACATGCGCAAGCCAACAGCAGTCTCTCCTCTCCCTCATTCCTCTCATCTAAAGCTTCCATGAGATTAAAAAATAAAAACTACTGAACCTCATTTACTTTAATTAAAGGTATTAATTTAAATGGAACCATCAAAATCCTTTAAATGTTAATCTTTTTCAGTTAGTAATTCTGATGCATGTATTTCCATCAGTTCAAGGAGCCTTTATTTTTATATCAGTCAGTAATGAACCTTATTTAAGTAAATGTGAGATATCAAATAGGTTTGTTTGATAGCTTTATGAAAATGTTTGAGAGGCTTGACAATAGTTTTTCATTGGAAAAAATAAATAAAGTCAAAACTATTTTTGATTTTGTTCATAGTATTGATGTAATGATCTTAGGTATATGAGTGTGTTATCGGTTATCGGTATCGGTTATCTGCCGTTAGGAGCTGAAAGTTATTGGTTATCGGTATCAGTTTTATAAAACAGTTATCGTGCATTCCTTGTGCAAACGCTTCATCGGGGAAAATGTCACGATTGTCTGGGAAAATCCCAGTGGACCTAAACCCAGAAGTCTCGTTTTGTGGCGTCACGGTTGTCATGAAGGCTTGACTCACAAGTCCTGCAACCTGGTAGATGGTGACTGTTTTGCCAGGATTCGATCGCATCCACCCATCGAGAGCTCGGCTGTATTGGGCTTTGAACGGACCGTACACGGCCACATCCAGAGGTGCATGATGGGATGTGTGAGGTGGGAGAGTGAGCATAACGATACCGTTGCTCCTGGCCAGTTCTACCGCCCTGAGTGATACGTGAGCTTTAAGATTGTCCATGATGAGAAGCATGGGGGGGGTCAGGTGAACAGTAGGTGTGGTTTATCAGGTGACCGAGGAACTCGGTCCAGCTATCTTCATTCATCCATCCTGTTCTGGTGGATGTACCTTCTGCTCCTGGAGGTGCATTGATCATGAAGCAGTCTTTAAACTTGACTCTGGGAAAGACCAGCATCGGAGGTGCAGCGTCACCAGCAGCATTAACAGCACAGACCAGTGTTACCAGTTCCCCTCTCTGGTCTGTGCTGTTAATGCTGCTGGGACGCTGCACAGACCAGAGTTACCAGTTCCCCTCTCTGGGCCGATGTGATGGAACCAACTTGCCTTTTCCCTCTTTGTGTCACCACCTGAAACAGAAAGTTCAGAATTAATGGCATGTTTGATCTGTAGGTTACATCCAGAGCTCCAGCAGGGTCCTGGAGGTGGATTAGAAGCACCAGGATGTGGTCTGAGACACCAAGAACAGAACCAGAGCTCCGGCAGGGTGCTGCAGAGGTCCTGCAGAACCGGAGCCTGGTTCTTAGCAGGACCGGAGCCTGGAGGAGGACCGGAGCCAGGAGAAGGACCAGGACCGGGCTGGAAGCCTGAGCCTGGTTGTTAGGGGGACCGGAGGCTGGTTCTTAGCCAGACCGGGGTCTCGGTGAGGACCAGGACCAGGCTAGTTGCCTGAACCTGGCCGTTAGGGGGACCGGAGGCTGGTTCTTAGCAGGACCAGAGCCTGGAGGAGGACCGGAGCCTTGAGGAGGACCAGGGCCGGGCTGGAAGCCTGAACCTGGCCGTTAGGGGGACCGGAGGCTGGTTCTTAGCAGGACCAGAGCCTGGAGGAGGACCGGAGCCTTGAGGAGGACCAGGGCCGGGCTGGAAGCCTGAACCTGGCCGTTAGGGGGACCGGAGCCTGGTTCTTAGCAGGACCGGAGCCTGGGTGAGTACCAGGGCCGGGCTGGAAGCCTGAACCTGGCCGTTAGGGGGACCGGAGCCTGGTTCTTAGCAGGACCGGAGCCTGGGTGAGGACCAGGGCCGGGCTGGAAGCCTCAACCTGGCCGTTAGGGGGACCGGAGCCTGGTTCTTAGCAGAACTGGAGCCTGGGTGAGTACCAGGGCCGGGCTGGAAGCCTGAACCTGGTTGTTAGGGGGACCGGAGCCTGGTTCTTAGCAGAACCGGAGCCTGGGTGAGTACCAGGGCCGGGCTGGAAGCCGGAGGCTGGTTCTTAGCAGGACCGGAGCCTGGTTGAGGACCAGGGCTGTACTGGAAGCCTGAGGTGATGACGGGCTGCTGCATGGTACCAGGGGCAGGCCTAAGTACCCCCCTCCAGAGCTCCAGGATGGTTCTGGATGTGGATGAGAGTCTGCTGGAGCCCAGTCAGAGGCACCCAGACCGGATACACAGCTCCAGCAGGGTCCTGGAGG
Organism: Hirundichthys speculiger; assembly: GCA_018398805.1. Taxonomy (NCBI): domain Eukaryota; kingdom Metazoa; phylum Chordata; class Actinopteri; order Beloniformes; family Exocoetidae; genus Hirundichthys; species Hirundichthys speculiger. Next base: position 41,201 of record JAGFBZ010002464.1, on the reverse strand, counting down.
TGGACCAGAGGCTGCTGGCTCCATCGTCTATCCGATTTCAGAGCACCATTCTGGGCCTTGCTCGCTCTGAGGTCCTGCCGGCCCGTTTATTACATTATTACAAGCTACACCTGTCAGCCTCGTGTGTGCGTTTATCTCACCTGGTGAGGCCTTGGTACCGTGTGGAGACCTGTTCCGTCCACATTAAAATCACCTGGGGGGGGGAGGAGTTTATGTCTGTTAAAGATAAGGAGAAAGGGAATCTAAACTACTTAATTTTAGAGAATAAAACACACGCATTGGAACAATCAATTCACCCACCTGTCCATCTGGACCTGAACCAGAACCACTCTGGACCTGAACCAGAACCACTCTGGACCTGAACCAGAACAACTCTGGACCTGATCCAGAACCACTCTGGACCTGAACCAGAACCACTCTGGACCTGAACCAGAACAACTCTGGACCTGATCCAGAACCACTCTGGACCTGAACCAGAACCACTCTGGACCACTCTGGACCTGAACCAGAACAACTCTGGACCTGAACCAGAACCACTATGGACCTGAACCAGAACCACTCTGGACTGACCTGAACCAGAACCACTCTGGACCTGAACCAGAACCACTCTGGACCACTCTGGACCTGAACCAGAACAACTCTGGACCTGAACCAGAACCACTCTGGACCTGAACTAGAACCACTCAGAACCACTCTGGACCTGAACCAGAACCACTCTGGACCTGAACCACTCTCAGAACTGGACCTGAACCAGAACCACTCTGGACCTGAACCAGAACAACTCTGGACCTGATCCAGAACCACTCTGCACCTGATCCAGAACCACTCTGGACCACTCTGGACCTGAACCAGAACAACTCTGGACCTGAACCAGAACCACTCTGGACCTGCAGACTGTGTCTCCTTCCAGTTGGCAGGCATGAGGACATGGTTCTTGTCTGCATGAGGACATGGTTCTTGTCTGCATGGGGACACGGTTCTTGTCTGCATGAGGACATGGTTCTTGTCTGCATGGGGACATGGTTCTTGTCTCCATGGGGACATGGTTCTTGTCTGCATGGGGACACGGTTCTTGTCTGCATGAGGACATGGTTCTTGTCTGCATGGGGACATGGTTCTTGTCTGCATGGGGACATGGTTCTTGTCTCCATGGGGACATGGTTCTTGTCTGCATGGGGACATGGTTCTTGTCTGCATGGTTCTTGTCTCCATGGGGACATGGTTCTTGTCTCCATGGGGACATGGTTCTTGTCTCCATGGGGACATGGTTCTTGTCTGCATGGGGACATGGTTCTTGTCTGCATGAGGACATGGTTCTTGTCTGCATGAGGACATGGTTCTTGTCTGGATGGGGACATGGTTCTTGTCTGCATGAGGACATGGTTCTTGTCTGCATGGGGACATGGTTCTTGTCTACATGGGGACATGGTTCTTGTCTGCATGGGGACATGGTTCTTGTCTCCATGGGGACATGGTTCTTGTCTCCATGGGGACATGGTTCTTGTCTGCATGGGGACATGGTTCTTGTCTCCATGGGGACATGGTTCTTGTCTCCATGGGGACATGGTTCTTGTCTACATGGGGACATGGTTCTTGTCTACATGGGGACATGGTTCTTGTCTGCATGGGGACACGGTTCTTGTCTGCATGGGGACACGGTTCTTGTCTGCATGGGGACATGGTTCTTGTCTGCATGAGGACATGGTTCTTGTCTCCATGGGGACATGGTTCTTGTCTGCATGGGGACATGGTTCTTGTCTCCATGGGGACATGGTTCTTGTCTGCATGGGGACATGGTTTTTGTCTGCATGGGGACATGGTTCTTGTCTCCATGGGGACATGGTTCTTGTCTGCATGGGGACATGGTTCTTGTCTGCATGGGGACATGGTTCTTGTCTGCATGGGGACATGGTTCTGTCTACATGGGGACATGGTTTCTTGTCTCCATGGGGACATGGTTCTTGTCTGCATGGGGACATGGTTTTTGTCCGCATGGGGACATGGTTCTTGTCTCCATGGGGACATGGTTCTTGTCTGCATGGGGACATGGTTCTTGTCTGTGGGGACATGGTTTTGTCCGCATGGGGACATGGTTCTTGTCTGCATGGGGACATGGTTTTCTTGTCTGCATGGGGACATGGTTCTTGTCTGCATGGGGACATGGTTCTTGTCTGCATGGGGACATGGTTCTTGTCTGCATGGGGACATGGTTCTTGTCTCCATGGGGACATGGTTCTTGTCTGCATGGGGACATGGTTTTTGTCCGCATGGGGACATGGTTCTTGTCTCCATGGGGACATGGTTCTTGTCTCCATGGGGACATGGTTCTTGTCTCCATGGGGACATGGTTCTTGTCCGCATGGGGACATGGTTTTTGTCCGCATGGGGACATGGTTCTTGTCTGCATGGGGACATGGTTCTTGTCTCCATGGGGACATGGTTCTTGTCTACATGGGGACATGGTTCTTGTCTCCATGGGGACATGGTTCTTGTCTGCATGGGGACATGGTTTTTGTCCGCATGGGGACATGGTTCTTGTCTGCATGGGGACATGGTTCTTGTCTCCATGGGGACATGGTTCTTGTCTGCATGGGGACATGGTTTTTGTCTGCATGGGGACATGGTTCTTGTCTGCATGGGGACATGGTTCTTGTCTGCATGGGGACATGGTTCTTGTCTGCATGGGGACATGGTTCTTGTCTGCATGGGGACACGGTTCTTGTCTGCATGGGGACATGGTTCTTGTCTGCATGGGGACATGGTTCTTGTCTGCATGAGGACATGGTTCTTGTCGGCATGGGGACATGGTTCTTGTCTGCATGGGGACATGGGGACACAGTCCAGGCCCGGCTGCTTCTTTGTTATAAATCTAAGGAGGCTTGACTTGTCAATATTTGGCTCCTTTGAAACACATCTTAAGGGCCTCTTTGTCTCCATGTCCTCAGTGGTCCCAGGTTGTCTTCCTGTTGGATTTCCTTGGCATGATGGATTTTTCATACTGTTTAAGACACAAAAACAAACAAAGCTTATTTTTTGTCTTACTTTGTCTCCATGGCAATCGTCTCACTTTAACCCTCCACCACTTTTTTATTAAAACAACTTCTCTGCAGAATTCAGGCTAATCTTTAGCTAGCAGCGCCGCATCATTTTAAAAGGCGACAGTTGGACAATATACAGGATATGAGTTTGTCCGCTTGAATCAATTACTTCTAGCACCAGTTAATTATGGTGAAAACCAAAAAATGTACTTTTACATCCCAAAAATTTATTTTTGTACAAAACACATGCTTACCACAGCAGAGCGGAGTCAGGCTCTTCCTGGCCACGGTGAAAAGGATGAGCCTTGATAATCAGCCGCTCAAATGACCACAGGTGTGTCCTGTTGCTAGGATACAGGAGGTGTCTCACATTACCCAGAATACCCCATTCTACCCTATGTGTTGGAAAACCAATTCAACCAAACACTAACCAAACAAGCAATCCAACTGGTTTCCAACCAACTGACCACCATCCAACTGTCCACAAACCTACCAACCAACTGATCAATCAAACCACCACCTGATCAGTCCAACCAGTTGCCAACCAACCAACTGACCAATCCAATTCAATCCAATTCAATCCAATTCAATTCAATTCAATTCAATTCAATTCAATTCAATTCAATCCAATCCAATCCAATCCAATCCAATTCAATCCAATTCAATCCAATTTTATTTGTATAGCGTCTGTTATAATGACAATTGTCTCTAGGCGCTTTACAGAGACCCAGATCATGACCCCCGAGAAAATATCATTAAGATTATAATATTAAATCCAATCAATGATAATGGAGGTAAAAAATCTCCCACGTAGGGAGAAAAAACCCTCTTCTCCCACAACAAACCACAGGAAAGTAAAGAAAATGGAGCACAGTTACAGTAACAAGGTGCTCCCAATTAATTATGAATGAGCTGGAGGAGGAGGAAGGGAGGAGGAAAGGGAAGGAAAAGGAGAAGAGCAGTGGAGACACCACTCAGCAGATCATGTTGGTGTCCCCCTGTAGCGTAGGCCTATAGCAGCATAGCTATGACGAAGCTGTGATTAAGACGAGCTACTCTAGTCTGAGCTACTACAGCTATAGTTATAACTATTAACCCCTACACACTATAGTTTAGACTAACTGTAGCTATAACTATTAGCATCTACACACTATAGTTTAGACTAACTGTAGCTATAACTATTAGCCCCTACACACTATAGTTTAGACTAACTGTAGCTATAACTATTAGCCCCTACACACTATAGTTTAGACTAACTGTAGCTATAACTATTAGCCCCTACACACTATAGTTTAGACTAACTGTAGCTATAACTATTAGCTCCTACACACTATAGTTTAGACTAACTGTAGCTATAACTATTAGCCCCTACACACTATAGTTTAGACTAACTGTAGCTATAACTATTAGCATCTACACACTATAGTTTAGACTAACTGTAGCTATAACTATTAGCCCCTACACACTATAGTTTAGACTAACTGTAGCTATAACTATTAGCCCCTACACACTATAGTTTAGACTAACTGTAGCTATAACTATTAGCCCCTACACACTATAGTTTAGACTTACTGTAGCTATATCTATTAGCCCCTACACACTATAGTTAAGACTAACTGTAGCTATAACTATTAGCCCCTACACACTATAGTTTAGACTAACTGTAGCTATAACTATTAGCCCCTACACACTATAGTATAGACCAACTGTAGCTATAACTGTTAGCCCCTACACACTATAGATTAGACTAACTGTAGCTATAACTGTTAGCCCCTACACACTATAGTTTAGACTAACTGTAGCTATAACTATTAGCCCCTACACACTATAGATTAGACTAACTGTAGCTATAACTATTAGCCCCTACACACTATAGATTAGACTAACTGTAGCTATAACTGTTAGCCCCTACACACTATAGATTAGACTAACTGTAGCTATAACTATTAGCCCCTACACACTATAGTATAGACCAACTGTAGCTATAACTATTAGCCCCTACACACTATAGTATAGACTAACTGTAGCTATAACTATTAGCCCCTACACACTATAGATTAGACTAACTGTAGCTATAACTATTAGCCCCTACACACTATAGATTAGACTAACTGTAGCTATAACTGTTAGCCCCTACACACTATAGTTTAGACTAACTGTAGCTATAACTATTAGCCCCTACACACTATAGTATAGACCAACTGTAGCTATAACTATTAGCCCCTACACACTATAGTATAGACCAACTGTAGCTATAACTATTAGCCCCTACACACTATAGTTTAGACTAACTGTAGCTATAACTATTAGCCCCTACACACTATAGTTTAGACTAACTGTAGCTATAACTATTAGCCCCTACACACTATAGATTAGACTAACTGTAGCTATAACTATTAGCCCCTACACACTATAGATTAGACTAACTGTAGCTATAACTATTAGCCCCTACACACTATAGATTAGACTAACTGTAGGCTTTACTGAACAGAAATGTTTTCAATTTAGTTTTAAAGATGGAGATGGTGTCAGCCTCCTTAACCCAAACTGGTAGCTGGTTCTATAATGAAGGTGTCTGGTACCAGAAGGCCCCGTCCTCCAAACCTACTTTTAGATATTCTAGGAACGACGAGTAATCCTGCACTCTGAGAGCGGAGAGCTCTATTAGGAGCATAACGAGCTATCAGGTCTGCTAGATAACGAGGAGCTAGGCCATTAAGGGCCTTATATGCGAGAAGCAGAATTTTAAACTCAATTCTAAATTTCACGGGAAGCCAATGGAGGGAGGCTAACATGGGAGAGACGCTAACGCTAACGGATTCCTGTCAGCACCCTCGCTGATGCACCAAAGCTTGACGAACTTACTTGACCTTTGGGTCCTCAGGACTTTTCAGAGCTACATGGTGGTCCTGGCAAATATAGTCAGTCCAAAACAGTGTCGGCCATCATGGAGGGAAGCTGGCTATACAGAAGAAGCCAGTTGCTGCCAGAGCTGGCATCCACCAGACTAGAGACGTCCACCAGTTAGTCCAGGTGACAGCTGTTGATCATGGGCAAAGGTAACTGCTGCTAGCTACTTAACGTTATCCTCGGACCCTTCCAGGCCAGCCCACAGCTAGACGTGGGGGGGGGGGTCTGTTATTAAAATTAACAGCACTATAAAACATTTTTAACGTTCACTTTTCAATAAGCATGTTTTGCACTGTTAGTCTTTATTAACAGCTTAATGCGTTAAGTATTAATGACCTAAAGTGATGACAGTTAGCAATTAATCATTCAGCTGTCGCTCAATAGAGCAGGGTTCAAAATGTATTTAAAATTGTGATTTTACCTGATGAGGCACATAAAAATTCCCTCCCGTGTTAAGGTTAGGGTTAGGGTTAGGGTTAGAGGGTTGAGGCACATAAAAATTCCCTCCCGTGCAGGTCTAATGGATGCTAAATCTAGCTATTGAGACCACAACAGTTTCGTGGCAGAGTGTAAGTAGATTATTTTAGCTGTAAAGTTGGGCATTTTAACATGGAGGTCAGTGGAGATTGACTCACAAAAACTACTTCTTAATAGAACAAACATGTAATACAAACATATGTTCTTAATAGAACATATGTAAACATGCCATAATGAAGTTCAGGGTTTGGTTAGAGTTCACAGAAGATGGAAGTCAACTCAATGTCCAAGTAAGGACAGCTGTACTGCTTGTTTATGTGAATGTTTTATGACACTGATTCAGTTCCAGCTTCACTGGTTCATCTGTAGAAATGCCAGACAGAAAGACGAGGGTACTTTATTAATGTAAGAAGTTAATGAAACTATTACCTCCCCTGCATTTGAAACGTCTCAGCATCTCCTGGTCTGCCTAAATTTTATGTTCAGCTGCCATCGTTTCCCCCTTCCCTCCCTCATTGCTCCATCTGTTTCGTGGTTAGGAGAAACATGGCCTTTCAGGGCCAAGAACTCGGAGCATTTCCTGCCTCGCCAGAGAGGACGAGTGGAGGGGGGGGGGGGGGGGGTGAGAGAAGGAGGAGAGGAAGAAGAGAACAGAGGAGAGCCACATTTACAGAGAGACGCCAGGAGAGAGGGATGAAGAGGAGGAGGAGGAGGGTCTCTGCACAAACATCTGGCTTTGATTATCCAGACGGAGAGGTGGTGGGTGGTGGGGGGTGGGAGGGCCGAAGACAGAGGGGCTTTTATATGTGGACACAGAGGGGGTTTCCTGACGTCTACAATCTCTTCATTCACATTCATCTATGTGTAAGAAGTGTCTTAAACAGCCTACGATCTACCTTCCTTTAATTTAATGTTTTTTTGGTGGTGGGGGGGGGGGGTGTTGTTGTTTTTTTTGTGTGTGTGTGTTAAATACTGATAAGTATTATCTGATTAGTGGTTCTTTATGTTAGACAAATTCAACGTCAGCCGAACAACAACATACATTATAATTTTTTTATCTCACAAAAATGAAACCAAAAAGATAAAACATATATAATGTGGGCAGTACTAAGTACCTCCTCACTGCTTCCATGTGATTTAAGTTCCAGCCAGGTGCTGTAATAATCAACCTTTGATGAACTGTTCACCAGCAGGTAGCTGACCTCTGAAGAAGAAGTTGTCTTTGCAATTTACTGGTCTGGATCATTCAGGTGTGTGTTAACACCACACCAAGAGGGAAAGACATCAGTCATGGTCTTAGAGAAGCAACTGGGCTGTAAATCTGCCTCACTGTACCTCACTGTACCTCACTGTACCTCACTGTACCTCATCATACCTGCCTCACCGAGCACGTTAAACGCTAACATCCATGACAGCACAATCACAAGAATACTGAACAAGTGTTTTCAGGAGAAAGCTTCTTCTGTCTAAAAGAACATGGAAGTTCAACTGAAGTTCACAAAACTGCCTCTGAACTAGTGATGAGAATTACGGCTCTTTCGGCTCCCAAGTGGCTCCTCAGATTTTTCTGTTAATTAAATTAATTTATTACCAAATTATGTGTAAAATGAATAACTAATGTTAAAAAAAAACATACAATATAAAATATGTATTGTATTTATATGGCTTTATTAATAAACTTAACATATACATGAATAAATTCTAAATTAAAAAAAAGACCCATTTCAATTTGTGAAAAAACAAAATCAACTAAACATCACTCAACAAAATATAAATTAAAATGTGCAACTATTTACAGTGAAAAACCTTCAGAGTCCCTTGCTGGTCTTTTCTTCTACTCTGTTAATTGCACTCCTGGATGATTAGTTTGAATATACCTGTGCAGGTTGTTTGTGGAGTCTGCTCCATATGAAATTTGTATTTTACAAAGTGTTCACTCTGCCTTTCTGGTCTAACACTTTAAAATGTTTCCAAATTTTACTAATTTTCCTGTTGTCACTCATCATTGGTGAACTGGTCAAATCCTCAAATCCTCTCGCTCTCGTCTCTCTGCCGTGTCTGTAACCCCCCCCCCCCCCCCCCCCCCCCCAGCAGAGTGTTGTTGACTCTGCTCCCCCCCTCCCTCAGTGTTGCCAGATTGGGCGGTTTTCCCGCCCAGTTGGGCTACTTTTGATTACAGCTGGCGGGGAAAAAATGCATTAGGCGGGTAAACACAATTTGGGCTGCTTTTACCAACATCTGGCGTTTTTTTTTAATATAGTGAAAACAGCACAACAAACTGTTATTCTATGGTTTAAAAACAGTACAAATACAAAATTCAGTATACTTCGCTCACTTGTATTGTGGTCATCCACATTAAAAAACATTTAATCGCAGTGAGTTATTGAGTCGCTGTAACAACGCGCTATCGTGACGTCACCTCAACAAACCTTAGTGCGCCGATGCAGACGTCTGAGGCAGAAGCTGCTCTCTCTAAACTCAAAGCTATTCTGTTGGCTAAATAAGTAGGTTATCATGCCGAAGTGGAGAAAATATAAGAAATGGTGTTGACGTGGTTGATGTGGTAACTTGGGCCTGGCGCTGGGATATATGTGCATTTTTGCACATTTTCTGTGACATGCACTATGATAAGATACAACTATTAATTTAGGCTTAATTGTTTAATACTGTAAATGCATTTAAATCCACGTTTATTCAAATATGAAATGTTTTCGTATGAAAACACGTATTGGGCGGTTTTTTTCCTGAAGTCGGCGGGTTTTGGAACGCGATTGGGCGGAAATGGCTCAACCAAATCTGGCAACACTGCCCTCCCTCCTGCTCAGTGTAGTCACACAGACGTTGCCACGGCCACACATGTTGACCAATGTGGCTTTAAAAGACAATATAAGATAATAACTGATTCAAATGAATGGATCACCATCAGCTTGTCATCAAGGTCTTCACAAGACTGTTAACAACCCAGTCATTTGAATCAGCAGCGCTGAAGCAGGGAAACTTCTAAGACATGGACCTGGCCTTCGAGGACTGGATTTGCTCACCCCTGTGCTAGATCTTGATTTTTTAGGAAAATACTTAAATGTGCAAAAACACTAATAATAAACAATAAATAGGTTGTTTTGAAGGAAATCGTTTCAACTCTATTTGTCCTCTGAATGATCAATATCATCTGATGAACATATACAGCAACTTGATTTTTCGTCTCTACTTTTAATTTTGATATTAACCGGGTAGAATATCGCAATATATCGTGATGTTGCAATATCGTGATGATACCGTATCATGACCCAAGTATCATGATACATATTGTATTGTGAGGTCCTTGCCAATACTCAACCCTAATTGGTGCCATCCATGAATGCAGGTTAGAGCTTTATCATGCAGAGAAGAAGCCACAGGTGAACATGATCCAGGAATGCAGCTGTGATATCTGGGCCAAATTAATTTAGTTTTAATTTTGCTTCTTGTTCACTGGTGCTTCTCACTTTAAAGCAGCACAAATGACTTTTGTTCTGATTAAAATATCCATTTCATTTCATTTCACTGAATATTTGCTTACTTTTATGAAGCACTGACTTGCTTTCACAGCTTTCCATCCCTGCTACTGGCAAAAAAAAAAGCCAATGTAACTTTGGATTCCCGTCCCAGTTGTCTCTTGCGACAACTGAGCATCTCTTATGGTACCATGTCACACATCGACAACGACGTCAACTGTAGACATCATTGAGGAGGTGATTAAGCGTTTAGGTGTAGTCAAACCCCTGTCATTTCAAACAGCAGATCAGCATTTCTGTCGTTGTTGTATAAAGCTCCTGTGTTGATTTCATAACAGCAAATTAACCATCTGGACATCCAGGGTCCTCTGCATGTGAATCTCCCTGACTGTCACTGTTTATCCAGGCCCGACCCAGGCCCGACCCGGCCCGACCCAGGCCCGACCCAGGCCCGACCCAGGCCCGACCCAGGCCCGACCCAGTCCCGACCCAGGCCCGACCCAGTCCCGACCCAGGCCCGACCCAGGCCCGACCCAGTCCCTCCAGTGCCTGTTCAGGGTGATGCAGCTACGCCAAGTCCCATGTCCCTGGAAACACAAACTCCTCACCTCCTGTGGAGCACGAATACCACAGCATTGATGTCAACTACAAGAGAGTAACCAACGCCACTGCAGGTCCTCATGCTGCAGACCGAATTAATGGTTCTGTACGCCCGATCAGAAAGAGTTTCAAATATAATATAATTTTTCAGGGTTTGCAACGTATTATAATTCCTTTTGCTCTCAAACAGCTCAGGCACCCCATTTCCTGCCCCAGGCCCACCCATCCCATCAGCCCAGACAACCACCACCACCCCCACCACCACCACATAATGGAGTGGGTCCAGGCTACCCATTCCCACCAGTACCTCCTCCAGGTCCTTACATGGTCCCTCCTCCCCCAGGTCCCCCACCTCCTCCTCTTCCTCCCCCACCTGCACCTTCACACCTGCCAGGATACAGTGAAGGCTGTAAACCTGTGAGAGATGTGACCTGCTGTCTGCCATCCGCATGGGTCAGTCTTTTGGTAGTGTGTTTTTTCCCACTGGTGAAGTTAATTAAATAAAGAGATGTCAGTGACATATTTTATCTCGTGTTGTTTGTGCTCCGTTATCAGGCATCCAGCTGAAGAAAGTTCAAGAGCAGCAAGAACAGCAGAGCAAGCGGGAGCCGGTGGGGAACGACGTGGCCACCATCTTTTCCAGACGCGTTGCGGTTGAATACACTGACTCTGAGGGACTCCGAGCTCCCATTGATCCCATTGATCACACAAGGTGCAGCACCTGGCAGACATTCTGCTTCAGGGTTTCTTTTCCCCAAATATACGGAAAAGAGTTGTGGCATCCATCCACTGCCTTCCTAAACTTGAGACAGCTGCGCCTTCTAACATTGAGTCTGTTTTACTTCAGTAATGTTCTACGTGGAGTATCACAAGTTTCATCATGACACAATATTAGATCGATTAACTCCAATGGTGATTCGATGGTTGTTGATATTTTACTTCTGGGTTTAACTAGACACTTAAATGAAAAAAAGATCTGTTTCTTTCATTAATTGCACAATGTTCTGATTAAGGCGACTAATCATATCTGCTGCATACGTTTAAAAAAAAAACCTTAAATGAATCAGATTACTTCAGTGATGTGTCTGGTTTTTGCCATTGTTGAAATATGAGCCCTCTGTCTTCTTGCTTGTCATTTTACACTGGCTGTTCTCATTAAATGTCTCTTTTTTTGACTGAATTTATTTTTTTAATGACCATATAACTTCCCCTTATATACACACACACAACACCTATATTATGTCAAAGTGACATTTTGTAATTGCTACCTCAGTTTGTGACAATTCCACTGTCTCATATTATGTGAAGTAGGGTATTATTTATGAAATATTATGAATATAGTTTTGCTTAGACATTATATTTGTTTATTCAAGTGACTTTCAAATGTGGGCGTATTAAAATATTCCTGTGATTGCCTTGTTCAGCTCATCTTCTTCCTCTTTCTCCTTGTCTTCTTCCTTTTTTTTTCTTAACATTTACATGTCAACTAAGAAAGCGTTATCCCATATTTGTATGTAATATGCCTCGAATTGCATCATGAATTTAAAATTGCTTTCCCTTTGTGTACAGAAATCATTCTGTGCAAAGAGACTGATATTTTGCATCGAGCATGTTATTCAGAAACTGAACTGTTCTTTTTAATAAATTATTAGTGTCACATTAATTCTGTGATTACGATAACCTTGTATTAACACTTTGTTGCCTCTGTTATTACTAGGCAGACTCATTTCATGGACCGAATCTATGAGCGGTTAATGAAGAAAGATAATTAAGGATATGAAATCAGCCGAGTTAATGTTTCCAATCTTCATTCTGACTCAGGAATCACAGTCTGAGGTCTCGGTTAACCTATGACCCCATAAGTCCTCTGGCTGGGTGACTGCTCACCAAGTGAGTTAGCAGACTCACCTGAAACAGCGCAAACTCAGGTGATTCGGTTAAATTGATTAACTGGCGCAAATTTGTGAACTCACCGGAAACACAGTCGACTCCGATGGTTCAGTTGAATCGGTTTGCTCCCATGAATTAGCAGAAACACCGGAAACTTGGATGATTCTGTTGAAACGGTTCACTGAAACAACCAAGCAGACTCATTGGAAACACCCTGGACTTGGATAAGTTGGTTCAATCGGTTCACTAACTCAAGTTAGCAGACTCATTGGAAACAGCGTGGACTTGGATAAGTTGGTTCAATTGGTTCACTAACTCAAGTTAGCAGACTCACTGGAAACACCCTGGACTTGGATAAGTTGGTTCAATCGGTTCACTAACTCAAGTTAGCAGACTCATTGGAAACAGCGTGGACTACAATGCGTCGGCTGAAACTCACCAAAAAACACTGCGGACTCGGGTGATTCGCTTGAATCAATTCACTCACACAAGTTAGCGAACTCATGCTGTGAGTCAACGTTGTAGATTCAGATTATTTGGTTTCGCTGACTTCACTCCAGTCAGTGAATCTAAGTAATAAGTTAAATTCCTTAACAAGCAAGTGGTTCAACATTTTTTGGTTCTGTTTGGTTACTTTATATGTAACATATTTTTGACAGTTTTGATTCACTTAAAATTGACTTGGACGTTTAACATTTTTGTTCCATTTGTGAATACTGTGGTGTTAGCGATACGTGCTTTTACATTGACAGGCAAACAGGAAGTTAGACCGGATGTACGAAGCTATGAGAGAGAGCGCGCTCTTGACTACGAGAACGAACGCTACTGTACTGCTGTTGTTGTGAGCCGGTTCGGGAATAAAAGTATTCTACGTTACCAAAAGACTGTTTATTAAACCCACACCACGACGAATACTTGTGTTTAAGTTGTCCTTGTTAGTTTTTTAATTTGACAAAATGTTTAAACAAACAAACAACACTGGCTCACAAGTCCATACAATGAACTCTCAATCTACAAACAATAATGAAATCCGGAACCCACAAGCATACAAATACAATAAGGTTGTAAAATAAATTGATAATACAGCGATTCACTGAAAGTTATACCAAGCAGTTATTTAAGTTGAACTTTACTAACCTCTGCTGGACACTGGTGAGATGTGCCTTCTGAAAGTGTGTAGCGTAGATCAGCGGAACAGGGTCGGCTATGAAACTGTCGGGCGTCAGACGCCATATTGGGTCTCACAAACTAAAACTGCGAAACAGCAGAAGACGTAGACAGAGCCAAAATGGAGATGTTTTCTTCCCGTGACAGTCCGGTGCTGAGCAGGTGATTAGCCCAGAGAAGCTCCTCCTTTTATTCCGCTACAGTAGAGACGAAGTTGGCCAGCTACATATCAATAGAAGGTAAGATACTTACATTTACAACATGTAGTTTGAGGTTCGCGACATTATCTACCTCCACTTTATGGGCAAAATGTTGCTCGAGGAGTGGTTAATTTAGACACCGTTACATTTACCTGAATGTGATGATAAACAGTGCTAGTCTCTGCTAGCTTGTCACCTGACTTATACGCGCACACGCACAAATCAGCTTTGCTCCTGATGTTACCTCTGAGGTGACAAACATAATGCCACCATCTGTCCAGTAGTCGTGTCCTTTACTTTATATTCAGTCGCTGGAGCTAAAAGTATAAGGTTGAGGATTAGCTGGGTTAGCTTGTGACCTTACAGAAGACTTACAGAGCAATCGTGGGTCCCACAGACGTGCTCCTTTCATTGTATCATGTCCATCATATTGTTTAGATCACACACACTTCATATATGTGGATTATATTTAACCTGCTTAGCTGCTATGATGATAAGTTACCCCATGAAAAGTTTGTTTCTTAACCTGAAAGCATCCGTGTCTCTTCTTCATCCCCCCAGGAGTTTTGCAGGACAAAACCCTTTAAGATGGACACCTCAAAACTTCCTAAAATCCAGGATGAGGAGCGAGAAAGCCAGTTTGGATACGTGCATGGAGTTTCTGGACCAGGTCTGGTTTATTGATCCTCTATAAACGACTAAAACGGGTTGAGAAGTCTGTCACTCAGTTGAGACCGCAGGTTTACAAATAGAATTTTATTTAAAAGGTCCACGGAGAGGGAAAAATAATCAAAAATGTTTGTTCAATAATTTACCTCAGTGTGGAGCAGTAAAAAAGAAATAAAGTTAGTGTAGAAATTATATATTTAGTAAAGATTCCCCATATTATTTCTAATAAATGCATATTACCTTATATGCTCTTGATGTTTACTTGAATGTTTTTTAAGTGCTTTAAATCTAATTAGATCTTTTTCAGTTGCCTCCAGATTTGCTTTATGGTCTTATTAATTCCAGTGTGTTTAATTAACAGTGGTGACGGCTACGGCGATGGCTGGAGCTGCCATGTATGAGCTGGTTCGTGTCGGTCACAGTGAGTTGGTGGGAGAAATCATCCGTTTAGAGGGCGACATGGCAACTATCCAGGTCTACGAGGAGACGTGTATCCTTTCCGCTCTCATACCCTCGACTATCGAGTCTCTTTGTTGATAGGAGTTCAGGTGGCAAAGCTTTGGTGGTTTGTCTTGATTCCCTTAACTTCATGCTACAGCCGGCGTGTCTGTCGGCGACCCAGTTCTCCGAACAGGAAAACCACTCTCTGTAGAACTGGGGCCGGGTATCATGGGCTCCATCTTTGACGGCATCCAGCGTCCGCTGAAAGACATTAACGACCTCACTCAAAGTATCTACATCCCACGAGGAATAAACATCGGTGCTCTTAACAGAGACATCAAATGGGAGTTCTCTCCTTGCCAGAACCTTCGGGTAAGAAACATTTCCAGTGCCTTGTGCTGTCTACTCTCAACCTGCCTGACTCATTTCACGTCTTCTCTTCTTTAGGTTGGCAGTCACGTGACAGGCGGCGACATCTACGGCACTGTGTTCGAAAATTCCTTAATCAAACACAAGCTGCTGCTTCCACCTCGCAACAGAGGCACCGTCACCTACCTGGCCCAACCAGGGAACTACGACCTTTCTGTGAGTGCTGCTCCGGCAGCAAGTCATTTTCCTGTTTGCTTTAAAAATGATTAGGGGTGCATGATAACTATCGGATCGATAACTATCGGGTCGATAGCAGGAAATTATGACGTCATCCCGATAACTCCAATATCACGACGATAACATTTATATTTCTGTCAACACAGCAGTGCCTCGCTCCCTCTGAGCCTTGAATGACCAGCAGTGAATGTTATGTTCAAGTGACGTCGGCATAATCAGAAAAATGATTACTCAATAAGGAAAATCAAGAATACCCCCTCATGCCAGAAAACAACTCGTTAACTCGGTCATAATTTTAGTAGTTACTGACTTTAATTGATATTTGCAGTATTTTCCCTCATGTTACACATAAAAAAATAAAAATTAGAAAAGGCTGAAAGAACGACTAGCAAACGAGGGAACGTGGGAATTTACGTTACACCTTGAATGCAGCCTGCAGCACAGCGCTGATCACAACAAACATGGCGGCGTGGAACTTCGTTAAAGTTTCAGAAGAAGATAGTTTGGTGGTTATTTGTGACGAATCCTCCGAGTGAATTCTACGAGGAGGGAAGCACAAGCTTTAATACGTAAAACCTGATCAGCCACCTACAACATAACAATCGCTTCCATGGAGTTTTGAAATCACGCTAATGTGAGCTAACGGAAGCTAATGCTAACGTGTGCTAGCCAGCAGCAGTCTCTCTCCTCTCCCTCATTCCTCTCATCTAAAGCTTCCATGAGATTAAAAATAAAAAACTACTGAACCTCATTTACTTTAATTAAAGGTATTAATTAAAATGGAACCACAAGTCAAAATCCTTTAAATGTTAATCTTTTTCAGTTAGTAATTCTGATGCATGTATTTCCATCAGTTCAAGGAGCCTTTATTTTTTATATCAGTCAGTAATGAACCTTATTTAAGTTAATGTGAGATATCAAATAGGTTTGTTTGATAGCTTTAAGAAAATGTTTGAGAGGCTTGACAATAGTTTTTCATTGGAAAAAAAAATAATTTAAAAAGTTAAAACTATTTTTGATTTTGTTCATAGTATTGATGTAATGATCTTAGGTATATGTGTGTGTTATCGGTTATCAGTATCGGCCTTTAGGAGCTGAAAGTTATCGGTATCGGCTTTAAAAAACAGTTATCGTGCATCCCTAAAAATGATGATAATAATCAATGGGTTTCTTACCTTTCACTTTCAGGATGTGGTTCTGGAGCTTGAATTTGAAAGCATAAAGGAGAAGTTCACCATGATGCAGCTGTGGCCGGTGCGACAGGTGCGCCCAGTGACGGAGAAACTCCCGGCCAATCATCCGCTGCTAACTGGTCAGAGAGTTCTCGACGCACTTTTCCCGTGAGTCTCACACCTGTCTTTGCTCACACCTGTCTGCTTAACCTCAACCCCTTTCTGCATCACGTATAAGCTAAATTCACAAATGATGAACGATGAAACTGTGTGACGTGTTTATATCACCCAGATGTGTGCAGGGTGGCACCACTGCTATACCCGGCGCCTTCGGCTGTGGGAAGACTGTCATCTCCCAGTCGTTGTCCAAGTACTCCAATAGTGATGTCATCATCTATGTCGGATGTGGAGAGCGTGGGAATGAAATGTCTGAAGTCCTGCGGGATTTCCCTGAGGTGGGTAGAGGGATATTAGGCTTTTTGATGTGTCTTATCTTTATCCGACACTCATAAAGCTTAGTACAGCAAGCCATTTTAAAGTTGGATATTTGGTGCTGAAGTTTATATTTAGTTCTTCTCAGTTATAGGAATGTTTAATTGTTGTGGTGGAAATGTCTGCGTCAACAGCCCGCCGTCTTCACTGGCTTCTGCATCTCAGACCCTCAAAATAACAATCTGACGCTACCGGTTGTAAACACACCTACATCACAGATGTTTAGCAGTGGCCCGTCGCTCGCTGTGTCGGTTAGATTGCAAAGACACCTGTTTACATGCTCAGGTTGAAGAAAAAGAAATCACAGGATTTCCCTCCAACCTTTCTGCATAAATCTTGAATTATAGTCTATTCTCCTTGAAAAGATTCTGCAGGTTTCTATCTTACAGCAAGTAGAAGACAGAAGCATCCAAATATCTTTCAATATTTAGCTCAAAGTCAGCAGCCTGAGGCCAAATAAGAAGTTTTACACAGTTTTAACGCTGCTGATTCTGAGGGGTTTTTCTAACTATCTTATCAACATTCCTCCTGTGCGTGCTAATGTTGTTGCTGCTGGACCAAAGTTCAGTGTGAAGCCTTGCCTAAGCAACAAAGTGATCCAGTAATATTGATGTGTGAAATACTCTACCTACAACAGTTATCGTGACCAGTCAAAGCTGAATTACGAATGTTAAAAACTAGGGCTGGGCAAGTTAACGTGTTATTATCGCTGTAACGCATTAATTTATTAATGCCGACATTTATTTTATTGCACGTTATCGCATGTTGCTCACATGCTTTTGTTTTGAAAAGTCTGTTACTGGCTGCTGCGGAACCAGAAGATAATTGGCAGGTAAACAAGGAAAAGCTAAAACAGACATGGAGAACGGTAAAAATCTGTGAACTTTACAGTTCTGGTAGCAACTCAGGTAGCAATATTAACAATTCTGTCCAAAAAAATAAATACATTTGGACAGCAACCAAACGTTTGTGGTCATTCCTCCATGTTCCATCAGATCTGCTCCATGTGTTCACTGTCCTGCTGTTCTCTAGCTGGTTACTGCAGTGCGGCTCCATCTAGTGGCTCAGATGTGTAATGACAACAGAAAGTCCAGTCCTCCATTATAAAACTAATTCAGTTCTGTGGCCCGTTTTTTAATTTCGTATTTTTGATCCAAGTCTAAAATTAGAATATTAAAAAAATAGGCATTTTTTTAAAGGCATTTTAAAGTTCTCCCAGACGGAGGATTCAACAGAAACAAGGTTATTTGTAACAACTGACCAGTTGAACTCCACTTGAACTTAAAAGTTTCTGCTGTTACCTCAGAAATTACCTGTTTTAATTTTCTGATTGTGCTGAGACACAATCAATTTGGTGGATTTTGTTTGTAGACTTTTTTTTTTTTTCTTTATAAAAACAGGATGACATTAATGCCCTGGCAGTGGCAATAAGCTTATTTTTTTTTTACATTTTTTAAGATGAGATTTGTACTAAATATGTGTTACTGACAAGTGCTGATGTTAAAAGTGTTTGAACAACAAATGTTATGACACTTTAGTTCATATGGCAGCAGAACATTTAAATAAAAGTGCATTTTACACTACTTTTGAATTCATTATTTGATTTTGCGTATACAATGCGATTCAATCGTGATTAATCAGGGAAAAATGCGATTAATCGTGATTAAAAATTTTAATCGTTGCCCAGCCCTTATTAAAAACACAATTGGACCCATATCTGCGACGTGAATTCCAGTTTATCACGTTAAGGCAACTGTTGTTGTGACAGTGTAAAAGAATGCAGCTGGAAAGAAGACATTACGAGTCAAAAGTGCTGCTCTTGTCCAACAGCTCACTATGGAAGTTGATGGCAAAGTTGAGAGCATCATGAAGAGAACAGCACTGGTTGCTAACACATCCAACATGCCGGTGGCTGCCAGAGAGGCCTCCATTTACACAGGTACCGCCCACTTAGAGAGGAGCTTCGCAGTGTGGCTGTCACTAAAGACATCTCAGTTGAGTTTTGTTTGAAGAAGTGATGAATCAGTAACTCTTCCCTGCAGGAATCACGCTGTCCGAGTACTTCAGAGATATGGGCTACAATGTGAGCATGATGGCCGACTCGACGTCCCGGTGGGCAGAAGCTCTGAGAGAAATCTCTGGGCGACTGGCCGAGATGCCCGCTGGTGAGATCTCTTTACATAAATGCTTAAAGACTAGGGGTGTGGAAAAAAATCTATTTGGCAATATATCACGATATTCGATATATCGATTTTTCAGCTCTTAATATTTATTTTTTTTTAGGAAAATTCATTAATTCACTTAAATGTGCAAAGTAAACAATAAATACGTTGTTTTGAAGCAAATAGTTTTGACTCAATGTTATCTGATGAACATATACAGCAACTTGTTTTTTTATGTCTACTTTTAATTTTGCTATTAACTGGGTAGATTATCACAATATGCCACGATATCATGATATCTCGAAAATATCATATCACGACCCAAGTATCAGGATACATATCGTATTGCGAGGTCCTTGCCAATACTCACCCTATAAAAGAGCCATTAAAACACCAGAGTGGATATCCTGAACGGTTGTGGACGTTGTTGCCCGCAGACAGCGGCTATCCTGCTTACCTGGGCGCCAGGTTGGCCTCCTTCTATGAGCGTGCTGGACGCGTGAAGTGCCTGGGGAACCCAGAGAGGGAGGGCAGCGTCAGCATCGTTGGAGCGTGAGTTGACCTTTCTACCAGCTTATTTCAGAAGCAGTGAGGGAATTTAGGACTGATGTGCCTCTCAGTAGTCCATCTTACCTGTTTATTGCTGAATCTGTTTCAGTGGTTGTTTGACATCACGATCTATTGATCAGGTGATGCTTTTTTAGGAATTCAGAAAAGCTTTTAAACCAACAGGACAAACCTGGATTTGTCGTTCATCAGTTATAAAGCTGACTTTCCCTTTAATGCTGTGAATTCTGTTAGTGTGTCGCCCCCTGGTGGAGACTTCTCAGATCCTGTCACGTCGGCCACACTGGGAATTGTTCAGGTGAGCAGCGGGTCACGGTGTTTCATCTAAATCCCAGCCAGTATTTCTTCCTTTAGCATGTTTCTGACGTCACGCATGGCCCTGTTTCCGTTTTTCATCTCTGCAGGTGTTCTGGGGACTGGATAAGAAGCTGGCCCAGAGGAAGCACTTCCCCTCCGTCAACTGGCTCATCAGCTACAGCAAATACATGCGAGCTCTGGACGAGCATTACGACAAACATTTCACCGAGTTTGTCCCCCTTCGGACGAAAGCGAAGGAGATTCTGCAGGAGGAGGAGGACCTGGCTGAAATTGTGCAGCTTGTTGGCAAGGTGAGACGGGTTCAGGGTGTATCTAGAATGGTGGAATATGCATGCACAGGTACATCTAGTCATGAGAAATGCAGAAGAAAACACATCTGTGGCTTGGATTACAGGCGTTATAGAAGTATAGTAGGTCCTGATATTAAATGCATTTTTACCAGCTTTATTACTGAAACCCTTTTAAAAACAACTGCAGTCTCATGCTTGGTTACTGTTCCTACACACTGATGCTGTAGCTTAATAATACGGGAACTTGATGTGTAAAGGCTTGTTTTTCTTTAATAGTATTTTTTAGGGATGTCCCGATCACGTTTTTTGGGTCCCGATCCGATTCCGATCTTTTAATTTTGATGATCGGCCGATTCCCAATTTTTCCCGATCTGATTTCACTTTTTTTGAGTGGGCAAACAGAGTTTAATTTCCCATGCATTTTATTTCCTGTGTACATTAATAAATAGGCCTGCATCCAAGCTGAGATTAATAGCTTTTATCATCTCATAAAATAAACAATAACTTATTTAAACACTCTTCTTTCTTTCTTTTTTGTTTGGGAGAATTATTATAAAACATTTAGTTACAGAACAGTGACTGTTCAACAGTCTCAGTACCAAAGAACAAAGCACTTCATTTAAATAGCAGCAGGTGAACTTGGCTAGCAGTTTAAGGCAATGAAAACACTAGCAGAAGTCTTTGCAATCAATGAAATCACATCAGAATAAAAATAACATAAAATATTAACTTCACTTCTTTCTAGACCCGCTGCACATGTTCGCGCACCTTTGTGTCCTTTGTCGTTCATGTAATGACGGGAACGAGGCTCGAGGTAATTAATGAGCCGGTTAAATGCCTTGTAAATGTGCTGGTCGTCCTCAGTAATACATTCCGCGATTAGCTCGGTGATTTTTCTGTATTTCTCCGAGTCTTTCGGGAGTTTGTCCTTTCTTTTAAAAGTTTCACAGAGCGTTTGCTGCTGTAGTTCATCCAGCTTCAGAGCTGCTGCCGACGCCTGACAGAAGGCTGCGGTGATCAGTGCTGGTGCTTTTTTAAGTGTCTGATTAAATTGGTGGTGTTGTAAACTCTCTTCTTACTTACCCATCATGATATATCAGCCTTCCACACGTTTCAAGTCTCAGTCGAAGCGTCGGTCTTTGTAATTTTATAGCGCTGCCACACTGCTGATATTTTTGCTAAAGTTTAGCCTGACGCCGCCGGTCTTAAAACTTTTATGGTGGATACAAGACAGCGCTGCTGGGAAACCTCATTTCAGTACAAATTATTAAATATATATAGTTTAAAAAATATTGTTGTTTGTGTAATATGATTACTTTATTAATTTGTGTTAATCAGGATCACTTTTTGAGAAAAAAATAATGAAAAAAAGATTGGTGTGTTAAAATAACGTTGATCGGCCGATCCGATCCACCTTAAAAATTTAAGATTGAAGCTCGATCCCATCAGGGGATCGGGACACCCTTAGTATTTTTCTCCCAGGGCTGTGGGATGTAAGCTCGCTAACCAGAGAGAATATGAAGAGGTCAGATCGTCTTGTTTTGTTCACAGGCTTCACTGGCGGAGACTGATAAAATCACGCTGGAGGTTGCTAAGCTCATTAAGGACGACTTCCTGCAGCAGAATGGTTACACCCCCTATGATCGGTAACAACTACTCAACAAACACTTTTTCGAATTATTATTATTACCATTTAAACTGTAGACTAACGCTATAGTTCCTGAAAGGAAATAATGATGTCAAATTCATGCAGTATTTGAAAGACTAAAAGAAATAATCAGTGTAGAATAGGGATGCTGCAATTTTTTTGAAAAATCAAATTTTTTTAATACAATTCGAATCGATTTAATTAAGCCATGACTCGTGATGCGGCCTCCAAGCCAGCAGAGGGCGTACTCCAGTTAAACCCATGATCTTGTTCAACATCTATTCTGCCCTCACTGCTTCCCCAGTGCAGCCAGGCAGATAGCTAACATGTCTACTAAAGAATAATACATTTGTGTCTTCTTCCTAGAGCTTTATTGGCAAGTCTTTCATCAGCCACAGAGATGTTGTAAAACAGAAATAAACACAAATGAGTCACATGCAGTCAAAAAATAGACGTAGCTAGCATGCTAACGTACGTATGCTAACGGTCTAGCACGCTAGCGGTTTCCGGACCTAAGAAAACGGTACATTTTAACATCACTAAAGATATACAACATGTCGATTTCCAACATAAAGAATAAACTCTTGAGTTAAACTTGAAAGCTGATCTCAGCAAAGAAGAACAGAGAAACGATTGAAGAGTAGAGGTACTGATTTATTGAAAATAGGGCCGTAGGCCTATTGAAAAAAAGACAAAACAAAACAGGATTTGACAGATTTGAGAGCCGATGAAACAGTTTCCACTTTCCAGTCATTTGCTGTGCAGGTATAAAGAGAATAAGAAAAAAAACTATTGTAAAAAAGAAAACTGTAAAAAAGAAAAAAAAATTGTCATTTGTTGCTAGTTCTAATCTAATGTATTATAAGGAGCGTAAGAGAAATACTAAAGTGTTGTTAAAAAGAAAAAGGCTGGATTTGTGTAAAAGAAATAACAATTTTTAAAAATCAGTTAGTTCTCTGTAAATTAATTACAATAATTAATAATTATTTTAATTAAAATAATTAAGATGGAAGAACAGCTTTTTGTTCAAACTGAAGTCTGGCGAATCAAAAGTTAAGTTAAAGTAAAAAAAAAAAAAAAGGTTAGAGAAGCAACTCTGAAAGAACGTGGACATGGCTGACACATCCATAAATGTGAAAATTAAGTCTTCACTTTCTAAAAGTGTCCTTGATTAGGGGAAACTATCAACAGAGATGATAACAGTTTTAGATATAAAACCAACCAGACACTTCGCATCCCAGAAGGTGTTTTTGGACATTCGATGGTTCTTGTGGAGATGAAAGGAAAAAGTATGTGAATATGGAGTCGTCTGCTTTGTTATTTGATTTTAAATCACATGTTTGTCTCCGCCCCCGCGCGCAGGTTCTGCCCCTTTTACAAAACCGTCGGCATCCTGTCCAACATGATCGCGTTCTACGACATGGCCCGGCACGCGGTTGAGTCGACCGCTCAGAGCGACAACAAGATCACCTGGGCCATGATCCGGGAGCACATGGGCGAGATCCTTTACAAGATCAGCTCCATGAAGTTCAAGGTGCACCGCCGCTCTGTGATCGTCATTCATTTCCTTCGTTACATCTGTAATTAGTCCGGACCAGTAAGCTTGTCTGTTCATGTTCGGTGGCTTTTTCAGGACCCCGTGAAAGACGGTGAAGGCGAAGATCAAAGCCGACTACGCCCAGCTGCTGGAGGACATGCAGAACGGCTTCCGGACCTTGGAGGAATGAGCTTCCCGCCTCTCGTCTCTGGAACCCCGGTCTCCAGGTCGTCTGGCCCGTGTCCCGAATGTCTGCCTCAGTCACGTGAACTCTTCGTATTCCTGTGTTTCCATCCCCTTTAAGCATTCCACGACCCCCGCGAGTTAGCGTTACGTGTTGTTGTTTTGATGATCAGAAACGTACCAGCATCAGGTATTGATCCACTCTGCTGCGTGGATACGACTCCTCATCTCAGCATCTGTAGATCAACACACCGACCGTGATGATGTTGTTGGTCCGGGGTTCAGGTTCTGCACTCGAGTGCTACTGGCTTCAACAAAGAGTGGAAATGGATGTTTCAGCGCAGATTATTAAATTAAATGGGAACACTCAAATGGATAAAGGGACAGTACAGAGGGGTTAAAGGCATTCTTCCACTTATTACCTCTTAAGCGTGATCGTGATGTTGTGGACTATATACTTGATAAAATGTATAAAAATGTGAATAAATGAGTCTTAGTTTGTGTTGTAATAGACATGTCTCTATTATATTCAAGGTACATTACTGTTTCCTTAAATAAATGTCAAAATGACTGGACATAAAATTGTATTGTGTAATATTTAATCACAAGCTCAGAATTATTTGGTCTTTATAATTATTTTTTTTTATGTTGAATTCCACATTCTTCACTGCACAATCTTATTTGCACTTACTCTCTTTGTAAATGGCTACTTTTCTGATCCATAATTGTTCAAACCTGATGTCCTGATCAGTCATAAAGCTGCATCTTTAATTCGTCTTTGATCCACCTTGATGGCTACGGATGGATGTAGTGAATGACTCTGCACACCAGGGGGCGCCACACACGTGGCTTCACTTAATAATAATAATAATAATAATAATAAACGTGGCTTCACTTACAGGTTGGCTGTTTGATAGTCAAACCTGAGTTCACATCCAGCCCATGGATAAGAAATGATCGAGAGGCAATTTGAACTAAAATAGAGCAATATTCTGTTAGGGGCGTCTCCTTAGCAGTACTCCCATTTATAGATTAAAAGTTAGTTAATAAAATTGGAATAAAGAATGAATGGATAAATTACACTTTAAAAGTCTGGACAACAGTAAAGAAAATACTTCAGGGACCAGAGTCGATCTCAAGGGCCATGTCGACAGCAGGAAATGTAGACTTCCCGCCTTCCTTGTGGGACAGCGGGTTCAGAAAGTGGGCCGACAAACGTCTCTGTACAATTATTCAACTTTTTAAAAGAACAGAATTTAAATCATTCTTTCAACTTAAAGAACAATTTGACCTTCCATCAAAGGAATTATACAGATATCTCCAGATCAGGTATTATGTCAAAACCATAAGGAAAAGGAAATAGTCAGTAAAAACCCAAATGAAACAGAAGAATACTTTATTAATGCTCTGGAGCAGTGCGGCCCCCTGGTGGGCCGTGAGAGGTCTTTAAAATTAAACAAATATGTTTTAAATCCTTCTTTTTTAGATGTTTTTACTTACTGTAAAATATTAACAACATGATTTAAAAAACATTAAGAAGTAACAAAACAAAATAGTTAAGTGTTATTCTACTTTTATCTTAACTTAATATGACAAGTGTCACCTTATTTGTTGACCCCTCACATTAATATCAGATCATGGTTCCTGGTCCTGTATGTTGATCACAGTTGTGATTAAAGGAGATTTATCACATTTTAAATTGGGCCTTGGTATTCTGAAGTTTGGGAATGGCTGCTCTAGAGAAACAATTCCCAACAAAAAAACCTATCTTACATACAAAAGGTTAACAATTGGCACTTCACAAAATATAGAATATATTAAAGAAAAAATGGGAACTAGAAATGAATGTTATAATTGAAGACTATATGGGAGGACATATGGACAGGATGTCACAAAGGCATTAGCAGTCAACTGTGGAAAGAGTTTGAGTGAAAGGTAACAATCAGATTTTTTAATACTCCCCTTTTCATCTCTTCATATGTGAAAACTCCCAATGTGGCATTATGTTGGCGAATGTGTGGAAAAATTGGAGACACCACACATCTTCTGGGACTGTCCGGTACTGCAGAAATTCTGGAATAATATTAAGACGGAAATGGATAATATTTTGGAGATAGATGTTGCTTTAGAACCAATGATGTTTCTGTTGGGAGTTATAGCCAAAGATATATATAATGCAGATCAACAATATGCACTGAGGATTCTCTAACTAGTAGCAAGGAAAATGATTACAACGAACTGGAAAGAGGTAAAACCACCAACTATAAGCCAATGCCAAGCTCAAAACACTTTCATACAAAGATGGTAAAGTATATCAAGATACCAGGGGGCAGGATAGACGGGAGAGATGAGAGAAAGCTGCTGGATGCTCTTGTCTGGAAAACCATGCTCAGCTTCCATTGATATTCCATTTCCTCCTCCTCCAGCTCATTTTTTTCCCAACATTATCTTTATTGAGTTTTCAAAATTGTTCCAAAATACATAAATATACAGAAATAAGAGTGCTCTCACAGCAAAGGAGATACCAGGGACAACTAAATTATTATCCAACATTCAGATTGTCCTTCCTTGAAAGTCAGGAAATTATAAGATAACATAGAGCACCGCTTAGGTGAAAGTACAAATATATAAAAAAACAAAACAAAACAAAGAAGAAAAAAAAACCAACAACAACTCGAACAGTAAAGGTTTCTCCATCTTGTCAAGATTTAGCCCAGGTTATTTCACTATTTAGCATGGTTCAAAAATACAAACGCAAATGTACAATTCACACAGAATAATAAATCACATATCAAAAGAAAAATTATTTTAGATCACTGCAAGGGACTACCCATAGCTACGCCTCATCTGCTTCATTCCCTACATTACTTAAATCTACATTCTCCATATATTCCATAAAAGGACCCCAAATGTTTTGAAATAGTTATAGTTTCCCTTTTATAATATATGTTATCTTTTCCATAGGTAAAGTTGTGGATATTTCTTTAACCCAGTTGATGAGTTTTGGTTTGCTGGTGCTCCTCCATGAGAGTGCTATGACTCTTTTTGCAAGCAGTAAGCATAAATCCAGGGCAGTGATTATTTTTCTAGACATGTGGTGTTGATCGGGATATAAACCTAGATAAATAGTTTAGGGTCAAGAACTAGCTTTATACCTAGTATAGTCTCTAAAGCTTGTTTAATCTCCCGCCAGAACTGTTGGACTTTTTACTGCACTCCCAGACACAGTGGAAAAACGTCCCCTTCTCCTCCTCCTCTCCACACCTGATACTAGGTCCGGGATAATATCGTTATAACTTGCTAAGCTTTTCTGGTGTCACGTATGTTCTCATAGCCAATTATACTGGAGTCTTTGAGACGAGTATTGGTAGTTTGTGTTTGTGCTTCAGCACACACTTTTTCCCAGTCCTCGGAGGGTAAGTCCTCCTGTAAATCTTCCCGCCAAGCATCAAGTTTCCTTAAAGAAGACTCAGAGGATCCCCCTGCTAACATGTTATATAGCTTGGAGATAATTCCCTTTCCAAAGCAATCTTTTTTCATTTCTGTTTCCAACGTGGACAATGGGGGAATTGACAGACACTGGTTTTGAGATGATCTAATAAAGTTTCTCACCTGCAGATATTTAAATTGATGTTTATTTGGAATATCATACCCGGTAATCAATTCTTCAAATGACATCAAAATTCACTATCTGATCCCATAAGATCCCCTATTGTCTTTTAAACCTTTTTTCAGCCCACTTCCTAAAGCCAGGGTCTGCTCTGCCTGGAGGGAAAGACTGATTACCCCATATCGGGCTGAAGCGTGACAGAGAGGAGGGTTCACCTAAATATTTCTTAACCTGATACCAAATTATAATCATATTTCTGAGTATAAAGGTTTTTTGTCTTTTTTTCAACATTTTGACTTTTGCTGAGTAGATGTACTGAGGGAGAGGGAGAGGGACTGAGCAATTTTTCAATCTTCATCCAAGATGGGAGGGACTTATCTGAGAAGTAATACATCATAGTCCTCAGTTGAGCTGCCCAATAATACCAAAGTGGGTTGGGGCACCTGAGGCCTCCCCGATCATATGGTAGATATAAGAGTGATAAACGTAGTCTCGGTCGTCTATTATTCCACAGAAAACGTACAAATATTTTTTTAAGGAGTGGGAATAAATTAGCAGGAGGTGGCAATGGGATGTTCTGAAATAAATACAGAAGTTTGGGCATTATATTTAATTTAAGAGCATTAATTCTTGCTATAAGCGATAAAGGCAAGGGGTTCCATCTATCCACAAAGGAATTAATTGAGTCTATCATGGGGTTGTAGTTAACCCGAACAATGTCTCTTATACATGGTACTATCCTAATCCCCAGATATCCCCCCTAATCCCCACTCAGAACCAAACACCGAACCTGGGGCGACAGAGCTTTCTCCATAGCCGCTCCCCCCTCCCTCTGGAACTCACTCCCCCAAACACATCAGAGCTTGCACCAACCTATCAACCTTCAAGTCACTCATCAAACCCATCTTTTATAACTGCTTTTAATGGTAACTAATGTCACGCTTTTATATGATGTCTTTGTTTAATTGCTTGTTTTATTTGTCTTTGTTTGTTTTTAACTCTGTAAAGCGCTTTGAGTTTTTGAAAAGCGCTTTAGAAATAAAAGTATTATATTATCATTATTATTATTATTATTAATGTAAGCAATCTACCTTTTGAGTGGAAAGAGTTGTCGGCCCATTCTTTCTTCTGAGTTAAGTAACATTATGAAGATTTGTCTTTGTTTACTTTATATCCTGATATCCTTCCAATGTGTTTATCAGATCTAACAGGGCTGGAATAGAATTTTTCAGGTTTTCCAAGAAGAGAATGACGTCATCGCAAACAAGGCAATTTGTGTTCTGTTGACCCACTGACATACCAGTTATGTTTTCATGAGACCGAACCGCAATGGCAAACGGTCATTGCTAGAATAAATATAAGGGGGACAAAGGGCATCCCTGCCTACATCCCCGTTTGATTTTAAATTTGGTTTAGATATAACTCCATTTTATTATTTCAGCATGTGGTCATTATATAAGAGTTTTAACCCAGTGACAAAAATATCCCACAACCAAATCTTTTTACATTTCAAATAAATAGGGCCACTCAACTCTATCAAAGGCCTTTTCAGCATCCAATGATAGCAAAGCAGTATCTGGCTTTTCTTCCCGAGTGTGAAGAATTCCAACACTCGTCTCACATTATGAAATCCTGTCTACCTGCAATAAACCCATTCTGGTCACAAGCAATTATATAGGTAATATTCGCTCCAGCCTTCTAGCCAAAATTTTACTCAGTATTTTTTAAATCCACATTAAGAAGACTAATTGGTCTTAGGTTTTCACATTGTTGCAAGTTTACCAGGTTTGGGCAGTAGAGTTATCAGAGCTCCTCTCAGTGAGACAGGGAGGATTCCTTTTCAAATGAATCTGAGAACATGTCAAAAAGAGGGGACAGCAATTTATCTTTGAATTTTTTAAATTTTTGCTGGCAGCCCATCAGGGCCTGGAGTTTTGCCTGTTTTCAATGATCTATCGCTATAGAGATTTCCTCCTTTGTTATAGCTGCCCCAAGATCTGCACCTAATAATCCTGAATGCTAGGTATTTGGAGGGTATCTAAGAAAGATTTTGTCTTGTTCCACATGCGTTATATCTGAGCTGTATAATTTTTCAAAAAGACCTTAAAAGTTTCACTGATCTAGTGGGTCAACAATATGTCCATCACCATTTCAATTGAGGTAATATTTTTCTCATTTGTAATTGTTGAGGCGCCAGGCTAATAGTTTCCCGGGCTTTCCCCCGGTCATAAAATGCTGTTTTAGACGCAAAAATTTGAGGCTGTTGAGCAGAAAGTTCGTTATACTGGGTTCTAAGTAGTAGAAGTTTTTGATGAGCATTTGGACACAACGTTTGATATTCCCCCTCCAGCATTCGATTCTGTTCCAACTTTTTTTGTTTTCTGATAAGTTTGCTTTGCCTGTAACTCGAGCTAAAATCTGCCCTCGATGTAGGCCTTAAAGGCTTCTACCTTGAGATGGTGGGTTCACGGTATTGGTTTCGAAAAAGATATTCATTTGGTTATCTATGAAAGATGTAATTCTGAGGTCAAGGAGCCATTTTTGTTTAATCTCCACCTAGGGGGTCTCTTCTTAGGCTTAAATCTTCATATATTAACGACTTTGGCGTGGTCAGATTTAAGATTTCATAGTGACAGTCCTTTATTTATGTCTCAATTGCCAGAGACTAAAAGTAATCAATACCGGTATGATTTATGTGACCTGAGTAACAGGAGTTTTAAACCCTTGGGATTCATATCCTCCAAATGCTGTCAAATTAAGTTCTCTTCTATAAGGTTGAATATTTGTCTACTTTTGGTATGAGAGTTATCACCACCTGAGCTTCTATCAATCTGGGTTCAATGGGCAGTTAAAATCCCTGAGATAATAATCGCAAACCAGCCAGAGAAACATTGTAAGAAAGAGATTATGAAAACTTTGGATCATCAATATTAGGAGCGTATATATTTATCAGGTTTAATTTTCTGTAAGAAGTGTGCCTGTAGAATAATGTACCCCCATTCTTTTTAACAACCTTTGTCACATGAAAGGCATGGATTTATGAACCAAGATCATAACCCTCTTGCCTGGGAAGTAAAGGGTGCTGATAATATTGCCCTGCCACCTCCTCCTAATCTTCGCCTCTTCACTAGATAACAGGTGGGTTTCCTGAAGTAGCATGATATCAGAGTGTAAAGATTTCACACCTAGTCATTACCTGTTTTACCTTTTTCAATTTTCGCAGTCCCCTGCAGTTCCAAGAAGATTTTAATTCTTAAACCACCAGATATAACGTATAATATTGAATGGGCTTCCCAGTACATTCAGATAATTTAAGGATGGAGAACCAAAAACAAAAAACACTGGATGTTAAAAACTACATCCATAATATGAGCCTGAACAATGTACCCCCTTAACCTAAAACTTGTACTTTGTTACCCACCTCCCTCTCCCTTATATATATTGGTACCTGTCAACCAGCTAAATGGTTGTTCCACACAATGATGAGGATCAACCGACTGTACCCTGAACACGGTTTACTCATACCTCACCCCGCTATTAACACAGGAAACTCTGTATTATATATTTCAGTAAATTAGGCTACAGTATTAATATTAGCTGTGAGCCTCTGAGCCAAACATATAACAAACATAGTAAGCAGTTACCCAACTTAACTTAAGGCTCAGTGATAACACCCCACATCCATACACTGCAATGTGATGGTGACATTGTCTTACCCGGGTTCACTTTCTGCTCTCAGATTCCTAACAAAGTTCTCTGCTTCAACTGGCTGGTTAAAGATGCGAGACTGTCCGTTGTGTGTCACCAGCAACCTTGCAGGAGGAATCATGCCGTATCGGATCCCCATGGCTCGAAGCTGTTGTCTTACCGCATCAAACTCTTTCTGTTTTTTGTGTATGCCGGTTGCGAGATCTTCGTACAGTCTCACTGGGGTTCTTGAATAGGATCTGTTTCTTTGCCCGGGCAGCTCTATCACGGTCGTTTTATCCTTGTAGTTAAAGAACTTCATGATAAGAGTACTTGGTGCAGCAGTGTTTGATGTCCTCTTCAGTCCAACCCGATGCGCGCTCTCTCCACTATCAGAGCGGTGCGTAACGCCCAAGTTCAGAGCCTCCGGCAGCCAGTTTTCCAAGAAGGCGCACGCGTCCTGTCCCTCCGCGTCCTCGGGTAGGCCAACCAGTCTCAAGTTAGATCGTCGCGATCTCGCCTCCAGATCCAGCACTTTTTCCTCTAGACCCTTATTTTTTTTTCAAGAGCCTGGACGCTGGCTTGCAGACTGGTAATACTGTCCTCCGCCGCAGATATCCGGATTTCCGCCTCACCGACTCTTACAGCACACTCGTTAACATCTTTCTTCACATTTTCTATTGCTGACAAAATGCCGTCCAGTTTGGAGGAAAAGTCAGATTTCAAATTTGCAATGGCAGCGAGTATTGCGTCTGGGCCCACTTCGGCCGTCATTCTCTTCTCAGTCGTCTCGTTATTTACCTCCTCCATTACCTCGCAGGTGCTTGTATTAGCCTCGTTAGCGTCTTGGCTAGCTTCAGGACTCAGCTTAGAGGGGAAGTTGGATAACTTCGACTGAACTGCCGGTTTGTTGGCAGTTTTAGTGTTTCTTTTAGTGAGAGGCATCACAGCTATCCCAAGACGTCGTTCAGTGTCTCATACATCGAGTATTGTCCAGAGTTTTTCAGAAAGATAGCGGAGCCGAGGCGAGCACGTCCTCTCAGCAAGCCACCATTACTGGAACCCTCCTCCAGCTCATTTATAATTATTTGGGAGCACCCTGCTACTGAAACTGTGCTCCATTTTCTTTGCTTTCCTGTGTTTGTTGTGCTGTTTCTGCCCCCTTTTCTTTCTGTGTATTTGCAGGCCAGAGTTTCCTGGGTTTCATGCTGACTTGCAGTTCCATCCTCTGTCCATCCCGGGGTTCTCCTCCACTTGTGTTTGGGTACCGACTGGCGTGGTGATCGGCGACCTGGTCCTCTGGCCATCTCATCCCAGTGCTGCTGCCTCCATCTGTTTATGTTTATATATTGCATCCTTTTGCTTGAAATCCTACCCTTCTCTTTTCTTAAACCCAAACCCCTTCCTCCTCCCCCCCTCCTCCCCCCCTTCTCTCACACACCTCACCTCACCACACCCCCCCGCACATTACTGATACTCAAGAGCCTATCATGGCTCATTACGCTGACCACACGCCCAAGGGCCCTCCATAGCTCGCTTGCATTCACCCTACAACAATTCCACTACTTCTTTATTTTTATTTTTACTTTTTCTGCTCTCCTCTCTCTGTCCTCCATCTCCTCTGTCTCCTCTCTCTCTGTCCTCCATCCTCTCTCTGTCCTCCATCCTCTCTCTGTCCTCCATCCTCTCTCTGTCCTACATCCTCTCTCTGTCCTCCATCCTGTCTCTGTCCTCCATCCTCTCTCTGTCCTCCATTTTCTCTCTGTCCTCCATCCTCTCTCTGTCCTCCATCCTCCCTCTGTCCTGTCTCCCCTCTTTTCTTTCTTTTCTTTTCTTTCTCTACCCGGCTGGCCTTCATCAGGAAGGTCCCTCCATATGAGCCAGGTCCTGCTCAAGGTTTCTTCCTCTTAAAGTGGAGTTTTTTCTTGCCACTGTTTGGTATAAAGGTTTTTTTTTCTCCCTACGTGGGAGTTTTTTACCTGCCATTATCATTGATTGGATTTAATTATATAATCTTAGTTAATGATATTTGCTCGGGGGTCATGTTCTGGGTCTCTGTAAAGCGCCTAGAGACAATTGTCATTTTAACAGACGCCATATAAATAAACTGAATTGAATTGAATTGATATTAGCTCTTCTGCTTGTCACAATCAATGTTCTTAATATTCTTAATATCATAATTACGTGAATTCTTATTAACTCTACTTTTCACATTCTTTTCTTGCTCATGTCATACTTGCATATCTTGCTTTACAACTTGACTCTTAGATACTTATGCAACCTCTTGCTTTAGTTCAATCACACATAGAGTCATGGAAAAAATTATTAGACCACCATTTTTTCTTCACTTTCTTGTTCATTTTAATACCCGGTACCACTAAATGTCATCATGTGACTAAAACAGACAGAAAAGAAAACACTGAATGCATAAAAGCAGTGTTTTTGGCAGTACAACGCCATAGCTATTGATGTAAAAACTTAAGTGATTTAGGTTATAATCAAGAAAACCATGGAAAATGGTAAGATATCAGCTCTTAAATAAAACTCTTATGAGCAATCTTTGTGGTTATCGTTATGTTTGTCCAAACAAATGTACCTTTAGTTGTACCAGGCATTAAAATGAACAAGAAACTGAAGAAAACAAGGCTGGTCTAATCATTTTTTCCAATGACTGTACATGTGCACATATGTTTCCAGTTATGTGTGTGCATAATGGGGTGAAGTGAGTATGGAGGTATGAATGCCACCTTTTTTTCCTTAAATTTTATTATTTTTTATTTTATGTGTGTATATATATATATATATATATATATATATATATATATATATAATACTTTTTCAATTTTTTTTTATTTATCTATTTATTTTTCTTTATTTATTATGGCTGGGCAACAATTACAATTTTTAATTGCAATTAATTGCATTATTTCGCTGATTAATCACGATTAATCACATTGCCCTGGGCACTGGGTGGTGCGGCTGCCCAACAGGCCCCGGGCTCCCGCTGGCTCGCCGCCTCTTGAGCACCAGCTCCACCTGGTGGTGCGACAACTTGGCTGCCCATGAAAGGGCACTCCTTTGGTTTGGGGACCAATTCAGCCTCAGTGGCCTCCACCATTTCAAAGATTTCTTGAAGTTTGGAGACCAATTCAGCGTCACCGGGCTCCTGGTGTTCAGAGACAACTTGTGGTTGTGAGATTGCTGATGTTACTACAACCTCCTGTGGAACAATGAGGTCCTCTGGTGGAATAACTTCCTGTTGGTCAGGATGTTCTTTGGTGACCTCATCTTGGTTATTCTCAGGGAGTCCAGACTTCTTCTTTTTCTTGTTTTTGCGTTTCTTCGGCTTTTCTTCATTACTGGCCTCCACCAATTTAGCGATGTCATCTGGTTTTGAGATGGCTGTTGTTGTTACCACCTCGTCTGGAAGAATCAAGCCCTGGGTTGGAATAACGCCATCACTTTGGTTATCCTCCTCAGTGCATCCTGATTTTTACTTGTGCTTGTTTTTTCACTTCTTTGGGGATTTTTTGTTTGTTTGTTGTTTAAGAGACGTCTATCGGTTTGGAGACCAGCTTGATTTCACTGGTCCCCACCAGGTCAGAGGCCTCTCTTGGTTCTGAACCAGCCAGTGTTTTTGAGCCTGAGCCGAACATAATTGGGCCATATTCGTCAGATGAAGGAATTTCATTGACCCTGTCAAATTAAAATTCATTTGGTTCAGGGAACGTCTCGAAATCGTCATAATCGGAGCAGGACATTGGAAATTCAGGGTCCTCATTCCAGTCTTCGCTGCCGCTAGAATAATGGAAGTTATGGATCCCATCATGCTCGTTTTCAAAGTCGACCTTTTCCATGATTCAATTCAATTCTATTTTATTTGTATAGCGTCTGTTACAATGACACTTCAATCAATCAATGTTTATTTGTAGAGCCCTTTTCAACACACAAGGTGACCAAAGTGCTTTCCATTAAAATCCGCATTAAAACATTAAAACATTAAAACAAAACACTTTAAAATCAACATAACAATATAATTAAAATTAAATTAAAAATATCTCACATCAATACTGTGTATTAAAAGCCAGTCTAAATAAATAGGTTTTAAGTCTGGATTTAAAAACCCCAAAGTCAGTGATAGTGCGCATTTCTGGGGGCAGCTTATTCCAGAGTCTGGGTCCAGCAACTGAGAAGGCCCGATCACCCCAGAGTTTAGTCCTGGTTCTGGGGACTTCCAGAAAGAGCTGGTTTGAGGACCGTAGACCTCTAGTGGAGTTCTGAACACGCACTTGTTCACATAAATAAGGAGGGGCAAGCCCATTGAGGGCTTTAAAAACAAAGATTAACATTTTAAAATCAATTCTAAAAGAAACAGGAAGCCAGTGAAGAGCAAATAAAACTGGAGTGATGTGTTCCTGATGTCGGGTATTAGTTAAAAAGCGTGCAGCGGCGTTCTGGACAAGCTGAAGACGGCCAAGTGACGACTTGGAGACACAACATACAAAGCATTACAGTAATCAATTCTAGAACTCATAAAGGCATGAATGGTTTTTTCCAAGTCTGCACGATTTAGAAATTGCTTTACTTTTGTTAAAATCCGTAACTGATAAAAACTGGCCCTGACCACGCTGTCAATTTGCTTGTCAAATTTTAAGCTGCCATCAAAAATAACTCCAAGATTCCTCACAGAAGCTTTCACTTTAAAAGATAGATCACCAGAGTGTGCTGAATCGCCAAAGAAAACATACTCTGTCTTATCGTCATTTAGGTGCAGAATATTTTGCCCTAACCACATTTTAATATCTGCAATGCAGTCAGAGAGAGTTTGAAGAGCACCACTTTTATTTGGGAGCACAGGAAGATAAATTTGAAGATCATCTGCATAGCAGTGAAAGGCTAGGTTGTGCCTGGCTATGATAGAGCCCAGAGGCAACATGTAAAGTGAAAACAATAAAGGGCCCAGTATG
Source organism: Hirundichthys speculiger (assembly GCA_018398805.1). Taxonomy (NCBI): domain Eukaryota; kingdom Metazoa; phylum Chordata; class Actinopteri; order Beloniformes; family Exocoetidae; genus Hirundichthys; species Hirundichthys speculiger. Next base: position 5,076 of record JAGFBZ010002464.1, on the reverse strand, counting down.
GAGCCTTGGGGCACACCACAGATCAAAGGAGCAGCAGAGGAGGACAAGTCGCCAATCATTACAGAAAAACTTCTGTTTGTCAGGTACGATTTAAACCATTTCAGCGCTGTACCACGAATACCAGCACACTGATTAAGGCGAGACAAGAGGATTGAATGATCCACTAGGTTAGGGTTAAGGGTTAGGGGTTAGGGAACGCTGCTGTCAGGTCTAACAAAACTGAAACAACAGGACATTTGGCATCGACAGAAAGGGCAATGTCATTATGCACTTTCAACAGTGCAGACTCAGTGCTGTGCCTGGTCCTGAACCCAGACTGAAATTTTTCAAGAACACAGTTATTTTCTAAAATATTGCAGTTGGGTAAAAACAATTCTCTCAATGACCTTTGAAATAAAAGGCAGATTAGAAACAGGTCTAAAATTGGACAGAACACTGGCATCAAGATGTGGTTTTTTAAGAAGTGGTCTCACTATGGCATGTTTAAAAGAATCAGGGACACATCCTGAACTGAGACAAGTGTTCATTAAAACCAGGAGGAAAGGCCCAACAGTGGAAAGCACCTCTTTTAACAATTTAGTTGGGAGAATGTCCAGAGGACAACTTGTAGTTTTCATATGTGCAACAATATCAGTGAGGGACGAAAGAGAAAACAGGATCAAAATGGTCGAACACATTTCACAGTATGAGGCAGTAAACAGGCTGGTCCGAGCCTATACTGCAGCTGCTCAGTGCTCTCACAGACTTCACTTTTTCAATGAAGAAGTGTAAAAAGTCCTCACAGGTGGAAACAGTGGCATCACTCAGGGGAGAGGTGTGGGGGTTCACAACAGAGTTTATAGTGCTAAACAACACACGAGGACAATGTCCAATAGTAGAAATGATATTGGACAAGTACTTGGACTTCGCCTCTTTCACAGCCCTCTGATACTGAGCGAGACTGTCCCTCAGTATTTCAAGCGATACATGTAATTTATCCTCCTTCCAGCGTCGCTCTGCCTGTCTGCAGTGCTGTCTGAGGGTCCGGGTAGAGCCATCCAACCAGGGATCAGCCTTAGTTCTAGAGGACCTGCGCCTAAAAGGAGCAATAGTGTCCAGGATCCCAGTGCATGTAGAATAAAAAGATGACAGAAAGCTGTCTGGGCATTCAGGAGGAACACTCTTATCAAGGGTAGAGAACTTGTCTCTAGGCGCTTTACAGAGACCCAGATCATGACCCCCGAGCAAATATCATTAACTAAAATTATAATATTAAATTCAATCAATGATAATGGCAGGTAAAAAACTCCCACAGAGGGAGAAAAAACCTTTATACCAAACAGTGGCAAGGAAAAACTCCACTTTAAGAGGAAGAAACCTTGAGCAGGACCTGAATCATATGGGGGGACCTTCCTGATGAAGACCAGCCGGGTAGAGAAAGAAAAGAGGGAAGACAGGACAGAGAGAGGATGGAGGACAGGGAGTTGGATGGAGGACAAAAAAATCGTCCTCGGAGGACTCGTCCCTAAAATTTAAAGAGAACTGCGAAGCTGTGAGCAGGAAGGGACACCAGAGGCTGTTCTGTCTGAAGAAGTTGTCCCGTTTCCACATAGATAGGACCATGATGGCACTTTTTATCATGCTTTTATTGAATCTGTTTTAACTTTTTCATTAGGATCATGGTTTTGAAACCTGCCTCTAAAAGAAAGGAGCTCACTCAACCAGATAATTAAATGGTCAGGGAGGCTGATTGGAGTCGCTGCACGCGAAGCAGCTGCAGCAGCTCGCCGGCTCCATTTCCCATGATGCCTCCCATCCTTTAGCGAGTGAGTTCCAGCTACTGCCACCAGGACGCAGATTTATAGTCCCTAGAACTAGGACCACACGCTACAGGAACAGCTTTGTCCCTGCTGTTGTCTCTCTTTTAAACAAATCTTAACGTATTTTATTTATTGATGAGGTCTATCCTGCTTTTAATTTATTTTAATTTATTTATTTCTATTTATTAGAAACCCTGACCTTGGTTTTTTACTTCTATTTATTGTTCTTGACCTTGTGGGCAAAATCTACTTTTATCCTTTTCAGTGAGCGTTGTGAGTACCTGCCATGTCTGTCTTGTGCTGTTGTAAAACCTGTTCAATGTTTTTGTCCTGTGTTAAACTAATGACGGTAAAGGTTGGTGTGAGATGCCTTCTCCTACTGCAAAACAAATCTATCTACAGGTATTAAAATTTTTTTTTCACATGTATCTTTATGGATTTTGAGTGTACAGCATGACGGTATGGAAGTTGACTTGTCACCTTTTTAATTTTCCCCCAACCCCCTCCCCCTTCTCCCAACACAACAAAACAATGATAATGTAATGACAAGATGCTTCCATGAAAACGATATACACATATTATGGAAATAGAGAAGTTACAGTACTGGCCTACTGTGTACTAACTCAGTAGCAAGACTAGTCCCCTGAAGAAGAAAGAGAGTGACATGGACAGAAAGGGATCCCAAGTTTTATAAAACCTAACGGAGTTACCCCTAAGACTAAACTTGCTCTTCTCATTAAGAAGGCCATAAGGTCTTTCAGCCAAGGTTAGGAGAATGGGGGGCTTGGGTCTTTCCAGTGCCCAAAATGCATCGAGCTATAAGAAAACAAAAGAGTTGAGTTGCTCCTTACCAGTAAACTAGAAAAACTCGGCACACCAAAAATAGAGATAAAAGGACAAGGAGCTACCATTTTATTGAAGACCTTGGAGAGCGTCCTATAAACAGAGGACCAGAATGGAGCCAACCTTAGGCAGGAGTAAAACATGTGGGCGTGGTTGGCCGGAGCAAGATGACATCTGTCACACATCTCATTTGTATTAAATAGTTTATTGAGTCGAACTTTGGTCAGGTGTGCCCTATGTAGGACTTTAAACTGTATCACAGTCAAACTGGCGCACGGGGAAGTAGAGTTTACCCTGTCCAAGGCTGCCTCCCACCACTCAGGTGCGAAGGTAACTCCAAGTCCTCCTACCAAGTGTCCTGAGTTGCTAAAGTGATGAGCTCCCGTATTGTTAATGCACACATGTGGATTACTCCATGGTGCGCTGGTGTTGACAAAAGATTATCGAAGGAGAGTAGGGGGATGAGGAAAGTGGAGGTACTACGGGAAAAGTCTCGAATTTGAAAAATCTAAATAAATGGGATTGGGGGAGTCGAATTGAAGTTTAAGCGATCAAAAGAGGCAAAACTTTATTGTAAAGTGCTTAAGGCTCACCAAGCCTTTTTCCTTCCATGAAGAGAAGGCAGGGTCAAGAGATGAAGGAGGAAAATCATGGTTACTAGGGTTAGGGTTAGGGGTTAGGGTTAGGGTTAAGGTTAGGTTGGGTTCACGAACCGGACGGTTTGTACCTGCGGTTCCCAGTGTGTTTCGACGAACTGGGAGTGCAAGGCAGGATTTTCAAGCACTCAGCTCCAATCCAGTTGAGGCTCATATACCGAGATATTCACTTTTTTTTGTTATGTATGGTGCAGGTGCTCTTGGATCACCTCTTGGGTTAGAACATCTAATATTTTGGACCCCACCATCCAATTGGATGGCTGATGCTCCAGCTCCACTAATACAAACACAGCTCAGTTCGCTCAGTTAGCTGCTCCAGCTCCGCTAATACAAACATAGCTCCGTTAGCTGCTCTAGTTTGCCTAATACAAACACAGCTCAGTTAGCTGGTATAGCTCGGATAATACAAACACAGCTCAGTTAGCTGTTCCAGCTCCGCTGATGCAAACACAGCTCAGTTTGCTTAGTTAGCTGCTCCAGCTCCGCTAATACATACACAGCTCAGTTAGCTCACTTATCTGCTCCAGCTCTGCTGATACAAACACAGCTGAGTTAGCTGCTTCAGCTCCACTAATACAAACACAGCTCAGTAAGCTCAGTTAGCGGCTCCAGCTCCGCTAATACAAACCTAGCTCCGTTAGCTGATCTAGTTTGCCTAATACAAACACACTCAGTAGCTGGTATAGCTCGGATAATACAAACACGCTCAGTAAGCTCTCCACTCCGCTAAAACATACACAGGTCGGTTAGCTCACTTATCTGCTCCAGCTCTGCTGATACAAACACAGCTGAGTTAGCTGCTTCAGCTCCACTAATACAAACACAGCTCAGTAAGCTCAGTTAGCGGCTCCAGCTCCGCTAATACAAACCTAGCTCCGTTAGCTGCTCTAGTTTGCCTAATACAAACACAGCTCAGTTAGCTGGTATGGCTCGGATAATACAAACACAGCTCAGTTAGCTGTTCCAGCTTCGCTGATGCAAACACAGCTGAGTTAGCTGTTCCAGCTCCGCTACTACAAACACAGCTGAGTTAGCTGCTCCAGCTCCACTAATACATACACAGCTCAGTTAGCTCACTTATCTGCTCCAGCTCTGCTGATACAACAGCACAGCTAGAGTTAGCTGGTATAGCTCGGATAATACAAACACAGCTCAGTTAGCTGCTCCAGCTCCGCTAAAACATACACAGGTCAGTTAGCTCACTTATCTGCTCCAGCTCTGCTGATACAACACAGCTGAGTTAGCTGCTCCAGCTCCGCTAATACAAACACAGCTCAGTTCGCTCATTTAGCTGCTCCAGCTCCGCTGATACAAACATAGCTCAGTTAGCTCTCCCAGCTCTGCTAATACAAACACAGCTCAGTTACCTGCTCCAGCTCCGCTGATACCAACACAGCTAAGTTAGCTGCTCCAGCTCCGCTGATAAACACAGCTTAGTTAGGTGCTCCTGCTCCGCTAATACAAACACAGCTCAGTTTGCTCAGTTAGCGGCTCCAGCTACACTAATACCTACCAAGCTCCGTTAGCTGCTCTAGTTCGCCTAATAGAAACACAGCTCAGTTAGCTCAGTTAGCTGCTCCAGCTCCGCTACTACAAACACAGCTCAGTTAGCTGCTCCAGCTCCTCTAATACAAACACAGCTCAGTTAGCTGCTCCAGCTCCGCTAATACAAACACAGCTCAGTTAGCTGCTCCAGCTCCGCTAATACAAACACAGCTCAGTTAGCTGCTCAGCTCCGCTAATACAAACACAGCTCAGTTAGCTGCTTCAGCTCCGCT
>JAGFBZ010002463.1:0-103919 GCA_018398805.1 Hirundichthys speculiger | reverse complement strand
CTTCTTTTCTTCTTCTTCCTGGTTATCAAAGATAGTTAGCTGCAAGTTCAATGAAAACGACTAAAGCTCGACTTTGATCAACTCTAACTCACGTAAGATGTGTTTAATTGCTCCGTTGCTATGTCTGAGCAACATATAGGAAGTAAACAAAAGGAAGCACAGCGGTGCTGACTGCAGCGCTGCAGACAAGCACCCGCACTGCCACCTGGTGTTTGGTGGTGTAATTACAGTAACACAAGTGAGAATGGACAGGTAATGAAATGAGGAAAATGCTTTAGAAAGAGTGAAGCTAATAGTTACATTTTATTTTATTTTTGCACTTATTAAAATTTACAAGGAAAATTAACTATTTAACTAACTATGAGCTATTTAAAGAAGCAGTTTAAGTGCCGGTGGAGGCAGAAAAGTCAAAGGATCTTATTTTAAAGACTCCACCTGAAAACACGTAATAAAAAAAAAAAAACTTACTCATAAAATACAGTAAAAACAACATGAGCAAGTGTTTGGGTAATATAGATGTACACATAGGTGTGATTTAAACAGGACCGGTGCTAAAGACCCCATCCAGGACTCGGTCCTGCGGGGGGGCCTTTTTGGACCGGTACTAAAGATGGCCCCGTCGAGGACTCGGTCCTGCGGGGGGCCTTTTGGACCGGTACTAAAGATGGCCCCGTCGAGGACTCGGTCCTGCGGGGGGCCTTTTGGACCGGTACTAAAGATGGCCCCGTCGAGGACTCGGTCCTGCGGGGGGCCTTTAGGACCGGTACTAAAGATGGCCCCGTCGAGGACTCGGTCCTGCGGGGGGCCTTTAGGACCGGTACTAAAGATGGCCCCGTCGAGGACTCGGTCCTGCGGGGGGCCTTTAGGACCGGTACTAAAGATGGCCTCGTCGAGGACTCGGTCCTGAGGGGGGCCTTTTGGACCGGTACTAAAGATGGCCCCGTCGAGGACTCGGTCCTGCGGGGGGCCTTTTGGACCGGTACTAAAGATGGCCCAGTTGAGGACTCGGTCCTGCGGGGGGCCTTTTGGACCGGTACTAAAGATGGCCCCGTTGAGGACTCGGTCCTGTGGGGGGCCTTTTGGACCGGTACTAAAGATGGCCCCGTCGAGGACTCGGTCCTGCGGGGGGCCTTTAGGACCGGTACTAAAGATGGCCCCATCGAGGACTCGGTCCTGCGGGGGGCCTTTAGGACCGGTACTAAAGATGGCCCCGTCGAGGACTCGGTCCTGCGGGGGGCCTTTAGGACCGGTACTAAAGATCGCCCCATCCAGGACTCTGTCGGTCCTGCGGGGGGCCTTTAGGACCGGTACTAAAGATGGCCCCGTTGAGGACTCGGTCCTACGGGGGGCCTTTAGGACCGGTACGAAAGATCACCCCATCCAGGACTCTGTCGGTCCTGCGGGGGGCCTTTAGGACCGGTACTAAAGATGGCCCCGTTGAGGACTCGGTCCTGCGGGGGGCCTTTTGGACCGGTACTAAAGATGGCCCCGTCGAGGACTCGGTCCTGCGGGGGGCCTTTAGGACCGGTACTAAAGATCGCCCCATCCAGGACTCTGTCGGTCCTGCGGGGGGCCTTTAGGACCGGTACTAAAGATGGCCCCGGAGGGACCTCGGTCCGGGGGGGGCCTTTAGGACCGGTGCTAAAGATGGCCCCGTCGAGGACTCGGTCCTGCGGGGGGCCTTTAGGACCGGTGCTAAAGATGGCCCCGTCGAGGACTCGGTCCTGCGGGGGGCCTTTAGGACCGGTACTTGTTGTCTGTTTGGCTTCATTCTTGTCAAATAAATAATGACAGTGAAATAATAAAAGTTATAAACTGCTGTTAATCTGAGCTTGTGGCCTTAAAAGAGGGGGTGCAAACTTGTGCACCAGTGCATGTAGCACCCCTTACTGTGAAACTCTGACTCACTGATTAACAGGAAACCTGGGGCATGTTGCCACGGTGATAAACTTGATTGATGTTACAGCTGTTATGAAGAAACACTCAGTAGTCTGACTGTAACTGACGCTGCAGCGTGATTCACTCGGATCTTTAATCCACAGCAGAACTTTTCCTGGCAGCAGAAATGCTCCGGTCCAGCACTGAAAGCCCTGAAAAACCCTGAGAAGCCTGAAGGTCCTGAAAGCCCCGAGGGTCCTAGAGGTCCTGAAAGCCCTGAAAGCTCTTAAGTTAGGACTGAAATTAGGATTCAAAATGATCAATTTAGATATTTCTGAGCTGTTGTTTTTTGATAGTCACAGTTTCAGTTTCCTCCTGTAGATGATAGATTATATCACCATTATAATATTATAGATTATAGTCATGATTTTATTTATGTATCAATAGCTTAAACTATAGTTCTATGTCATTTTTATTTTTATTTTTTAGTAGTCATTCTCACAATTTTATAGTTTTCTGTTGCTAATTTTTCTTTCTAATTTTTGATTCGTGTTTTTCCTATTTTCTCTCACAAATTTATCAGATTTTAAATTCCTAATGTTCATATTTTTTCTTGCAAATTTATAAGATTTTAGATTCCTAATTTTCATGTTTTCTCTCACAAATTTATAAGAATTTAAATTCCAAATTTTCATATTTTCTCTCTCAAATTCATATGATTTTAAATTCCTAATTTTCATATTTTTCTTTTTCAAATTTATAAGATTTAAAATTCCTAATTTTCATATTTTCTCTCTCAAATTTATGAGAATTTAAATTCCAAATTTTTGTATTTTCTCTCTAAAATGTATATTTTAAATACCAAATGTTCATATTTTTTCTCAAATTTCTAAGATTTTAAATTCCTAATGTTCATATCTTTTCCAGCAAATTTAGTTTTTATCTTACACTTTCCTGATTTTCTAAAGTCATGTTGGTTCTCAGATTCTTGATTTTCTAAAGTCATATTGGTTCTCAGATTCTTGATTTTCTAAAGTCATGTTGGTTCTCAGATTCTTGATTTTCTAAAGTCATGTTTGTTCTTTCTTGATTTCTAAGTCATGTTGGTTCTCAGTTCTTGATTTTCTAAAGTCATTGATTCTTGATTTTCTTCTAAAGTCATGTTGGTTCTCAGATTCTTGATTTTCTAAAGTCATGTTTTTCTCAGTTGGTTCTCAGATTCTTGATTTTCTAAAGTCATGTTGGTTCTCAGATCTTGATTTTCTCAGTTGGTTCTCAGATTCTTGATTTTCTAAGTCTGTTGGTTTCAGTTCTCAGATTCTTGATTTTTCTAAAGTCATGTTGGTTCTCAGATTCTTGATTTTCTAAAGTCATGTTGGTTCTCAGATTCTTGATTTTCTAAAGTCATGTTGGTTCTCTGATTCTTGATTTTCTAAAGTCATGTTGGTTCTCTGATTCTTGATTTTCTAAAGTCACGTTGGTTCTCTGATTCTTGATTTTCTAAAGTCATGTTGGTTCTCAGATTCTTGATTTTCTAAAGTCATGTTGGTTCTCAGATTCTTGATTTTCTAAAGTCATGTTGGTTCTCCGATTCTTGATTTTCTAAAGTCATGTTGGTTCTCAGATTCTTGATTTTCTAAAGTCATGTTGGTTCTCAGATTCTTGATTTTCTAAAGTCATGTTGGTTCTCAGATTCTTGATTTTCTAAAGTCATGTTGGTTCTCAGATTCTTGATTTTCTAAAGTCATGTTGGTTCTCTGATTTCTGATTTTCTAAAGTCATGTTGGTTCTCAGATTCTTGATTTTCTAAAGTGTTGGTTCTTGATTCTTGTTTTCTAAAGTCATGTTGGTTCTCTGGTTCTTGATTTTCTAAACTCATGTTGGTTCTCTGATTCTTGATTTTCTAAAGTCATGTTGGTTCTCAGATTCTTGATTTTCTAAACTCATGTTGGTTCTCTGATTCTTGATTTTCTAAAGTCATGTTGGTTCTCAGTTGGTTCTCCGATTCTTGATTTTCTAAAGTCATGTTGGTTCTCCGATTCTTGATTTTCTAAAGTCATGTTGGTTCTCAGATTCTTGATTTTCTAAAGTCATGTTGGTTCTCAGATTTCTGATTTTCTAAAGTCATGTTGGTTCTCTGATTCTTGTTTTTCTAAAGTCATGTTGGTTCTCTGGTTCTTGATTTTCTAAACTCATGTTGGTTCTCTGATTCTTGATTTTCTAAAGTCATGTTGGTTCTCAGATTCTTGATTTTCTAAACTCATGTTGGTTCTCTGATTCTTGATTTTCTAAAGTCATGTTGGTTCTCAGTTGGTTCTCAGATTCTTGATTTTCTAAAGTCATGTTGGTTCTCAGATTCTTGATTTTCTCATGTTGATTCTTGATTTCTAAAGTCATGTTGGTTCTCAGATTCTTGATTTTCTAAAGTCATGTTGGTTCTCAGATTCTTGATTTTCTAAAGTCATGTTGGTTCTCAGATTCTTGATTTTCTAAAGTCATGTTGGTTCTCAGATTCTTGATTTTCTAAAGTCATGTTGGTTCTCAGATTCTTGATTTTCTAAAGTCATGTTTGTTCTCAGATTCTTTTTCTAAGCTGCTGTGACAACATACATTTCAGAAGTTTGACAGTTTTTACTGATCAATAGAACGATCAGTACCGCACCTGATCAGCTGTCCCCTCCTGTCTCACCACAGACATGTTCCCGAAGACTCGTCTGGGGAAACGCTCTCCTTTCGGGGCGCTAGTGAGCTCCGCCTGTCCATCAGCAGCGACGCAGGCGCACCTGGAGACGGGCGGCGCCCTGGCAACCAGAGCAGGACAGGCAGGCATCATCAGGACCAAAGGTCATTCTGACCTGAAGGTGAGAAGACAGCTACTGTCGGTCCTTCATCATCATCCTCATCATCATGCCCCAGACTGGATCATAAGGGCGAAACGTTTTTATTTGTGGAACCAGAAAGTCGGGAGTTCTGGTTCAGACTGGAGGGTTTATTGATCTCAGTCATGTGACCAGATGTGATTTATAAACTCAGGAGATTCGACAGCTGTTTAGAAACGCTTCTGTTGTCATCAGTTGCTCGTCCACCTTCATACCAGCTTCAGCCCACATTAAATTGTGTTTACTGGATCCTGCTAACGTTATCCTGATTTTAACGTGACTAAAACTACAAGTTTCCTGCAGCCAGCCAATGTTAACATCACCACTTAATCAGAGCTAGCTAACTGGAGCGAACTTAAACTTAGTGTTCATTTGTTCCAGCAATCTTTTCGGGATTAACCTCCGTCACCAAAGGTGGATTAGTGTCTGAACCACGGCTACGTGAGCGATCGGTTCTTGTTTTGAAGCCATGTGAGAGCCAGAACACAGAAGCTTCGCTTACTTTGGTTTTTTTCCTGGATTAGCCAGGATTCTGTAGTTTCTGCTGTAGTGATCGACCGATATGGTTTTTTCAGGACCGATACCGATCATTAGTAGTCAGGAAGGCCGATAGCCGATATTTTGAGCCGATATTCATCAATTTTTTATTAAATGTTATATTTTAACACTAGAACCACCGAAGCAGTCTCACAGATGGTTAGGGATGTTATTATGTGAATAACTTTCTCCAAACAAAATTTACAGGTCTGCCATTACATTACTTTTCCTAAATATGTATGTTTTATATTGTCTGAAGTCTTTAACATATTAAAATAAAATACATAGGAGTTCTAGTCACTTGTTCCTCAGACCGCCACAGCCGTCCTGCAGACTACCATCATGTACAATACTACACAGTTATTCGCGATTACTTCAGTCCCCCCACCCCCCGCCTCACACACGCACACATAAGCAGAGACATGCAAACAAAATATGAATAAGTGTAACTGAAAAAATTCCACTTCAAGAACTGATTGTTGTGCGAAAACAATTACATCATATCTGGCGGTCTGAGAGACAGCTGCAGTACTTCGACGGGGTGCTATAAAGTTCACGATCCGCCTCTAAAATAAACTATCAAAGACAACTTCACCTAACATTTTTGGGATCTCTCAATCAACACAAAGAGATAAAGTTAAATAACTCGGTAGTTCAGCAGTTATTATTGTCCGACTGTTTTCTGTCAGACGGACGGCGGTGCTTTGCTGCTCTGCAGTTACTCCCGTGGTAACAAACTATTCTCTATCCTCGTCACGCTTTCATGCAATAGAACTAGACTGAATTTAGTTTGAGTTTTTTTTCTCACACACATACGCTTCGACCATAACGGACTGTTCTCATATCGATTTTTTTCAGCAGCTTTGTCTCAAATCATTCAGACGCGTCGGGAGCTACTACGAGCCAGCAGAGCTGCCGCTGATGTCTATTACATTTTTACGGTATTCTGCTCATAGTAACGTTACTAGTAGTTGTGACATGCAGAGGACTGGGATGTTTATTACAATTTCAGGAGTTTCCAACGTACCTTTGACACATTCGTCCACACTGGAGCTTCTCCACACGAGAAAATTTATCTCTCCGCCGTGTTTGAGGACCTTGCAAACAGTTTCGGCTTCTGATTGGCTTTGTGTCTATGTGCTTGGATTGCGTAATCAAGATGGCGCTGTGAGCGGGACAGTGCTGGAGACAGAGAAGCGCAGCTGCATCCGAGCCAAAATTATTTAGTTTTAAATCGGCCCATTGGATTAAAAAAAGGCCGATGCCGATATATGTAAAAATGCCAAATATCGGCGCCGATAATCGGTCTGGCCGATAATCGGTCGATCCCTATTCTGCTGTGTCAGAGCCAGAACACAGAAGCTTCGCTTACTTTGGTTTTTTCCTGGATTAACCAGGATTCTGTAGTTTCTGCGGTTTTCATTTGCTTCTCTCCGAATTAGGACATAACTGAACAAAGAGAGCTTTTAACGAGGCAAATCTGATGTTATAAAGCCCATTTTGAGTGTTAACTTAATTTTGGCCAAATGACTGCACTTTGTCTTTGTTGGACAGAAAAACAACGGGTACGTTCAGACTCGGGGAATTTTTATTTGTGAGGCAGATTTCAGTGTTTTCTTTGTGGACTGTGAAAAAGTCCCTGGAAAGTTCCCGCAGCTGAAACAAAGCTCCATCAGAGCGTGACACCAGTGGAAGTCTGGACTGTTTGATAGCGTTTCTGTGAAACACCGTTCAGAGGCATCCGTTTAACAGGAAACATTTGCTGTAGTATCATTTCGGTTTCCCGTTCTCCTTTTAGATTAGTTTTGTTTTCTGCCGGGAACTTTAAAAGGTACCATGTCTGTTTGGGATGATAGTGAAGATAATCTGGCTTAGATAAAGCAGGTTTCATTTCCTCACAGCCAGTGAGAGTTGGTCCTGATGAGGAGCAGTTTTGATTGACAGCTTTCTGAGCCTATCACAGCACCGTCTCTTCTCTCAGGTGTACTTTCAGTGCGGAGGAGCCGGTGAATCTCCAGGTTGTGTTCGGCCAGCCTGACGGCGCCCAGACGGACGCCTCGCTCTGGTCTTCGCCTCGTCCCTGCCCGACCTCGTCCAGCAGATCTGTCTCCTCCTGCATCGACGTTCCCAGAAGGTCTGAGTCCTACCGCTCAGTTGGTCGCAGAACGTTTACCTCCATTTTTTTCTGACGAACGCTCGCTGTCGTCTTGCAGTCGCAGGAGTCCGCAGGCGGTGGACATGGACGAGCTGATGGCGGCCATGGTCCTCAGTAGCCTGTCCTGCAGCCCGCCCCCACAGGGCCCCCCCACCCACCCCGACACCACAGGTACACAGCAGCCAATAAGGTTTTCCTTTCAGGCCTGAAACACTTTCTGACTGTGTTGCTGTCATTCCCTCTCAAAACATTTTACCATCCAGGATACAGAGAAATAATGGCCAGCATCCCTTAATTCTTTCTCAAACATCTGGAATAGTAGTAACAAACATAAATCCGTGTTGTGCGGGTCCTCGTACAGAGCCTTGTGGTGCTCCTCAGCTCCTACGGTGCAAGTTTCTACTATAGAAGACGCCTGGATCTGATGGACCTTTATGCAGTGGTAGTTTTATCACCTTGTCATCTCTGAACGGACCCTGGAACACCATCGTTCTGGCTCAGCTAACGTATGCTGGGGTTCTTTTATTTATTAACGGATCAAGTACGCCCTTTATTATGAGAAAACAGTGTTCTCTCTGGCAGATGTCTGACATATATAAACATGTGGTTTTCAAAGATATACACGACTTTAGAGCTTAAAAGTGAATTTGAAAGACGGACGACCATGTGACCTGGCACCAGTGGGCGACGATGATGTCAACCCGTAGCCACGGAGACCGTTGATCTGCCACTCCACTGTCAGATTTCACAACTAAAATTAGTTTTCTTTTAAACAAAAACTTTCCAACAGACACTTAAGAATTTGAATGACTTTACAACGGTTGGTTGGTTTTAAAAACAGCCTTTTATAGACGTAGAGAACACGATGTGATGAACACCTGCAGATATGAACAGATGAAACGGCTCCAGAAAAACCTAAAAATCAACTCCCATCAGGTCCTGTTCTGGTTCTGATCTGGGTCTGCTGTCTTCCAGCTCCCTCCATGGACTGCAATGGCAGCGAGTTCTCCGACAGCGGCAGCAGCGGCTACTGGAGTGTGGGCCACGCCCAGAGAAGCTCCGCCCCCTCCTCTCCAGAGGGAGAGGCCGACGGCGGCGCGGCCACGCCCCCCGACGAGGGCCTGGACATGGACCTGGACCAGGTCCTGTTTGAAGAGCCGGCGCCACGGAGACGCAGGGTGAGCGGGCGGTCCGGCGATCACGGAGCACTGGCGGTAACGCCCCCCGGGGGGTAGCGACTGCGTGGCAACGGTGTGGCTAACTCTCGTTTCCTCCTCCTGCAGAACTCGGTGAGGGTGGCGTACAGGTGTCTGTGGCCGAGCTGCGAGAAGGTGCTGACGTCGGTGGTGGGGAATCAAACGCCACATCAGGACAACACACCTGTGGTGAGAAGAGAAATGTGGCATCGCCACGGCGTGCAGCTGCTATGGTCGCTAGCTTGTTTAGAGCTCAGGATGACATGTCGTTAATGTAACAACTGACTTTTCCGTGCAGCCGCGGCGGTGAACACGAGCGCTGCTCCCCGCAGCGAGGAGGACTTCTACTACACCGAGATCCAGCAGTCTCCGCCCCTGCCCCGCCCCCGCCCCCGCCCCAGCCCCAGCTCTGTGGCCCCACCCCCGCCTCGCCCAGCTCCTCACCTTCTTCTCCTCCGAGCCCTCCTCCTCCCTCCCCTCCTTCTCCGCCCCCTCCAGCCTGCAGTGCTCTGAGTCGCTCCGCCCCCTCCCACTCTGACAGTGTCTGGCAGGTCCAATCAGATCACTCCTACCAGGTAGGGTGGGGCTTTCCTGCACTGATTGACAGCTACAAATGTACAAATGACTTCACTTTAAAAAAGTTAACAACTAATTGTTTTTGACTTAACCAATAAATGTAATTCTAATGAACAAATCATAAAAAGGATATTTAATCATAAATGTAATTGTGTTCAACACACACACACACATATATATATGTATATATGTATAATATTATCATAGCATATTAGAATATATTTAATATATTGAATATCATCTTAATTAATTATATTAAAATGATTACTAAACATGAAAAATTACTGTTTAATAAATAGTAAATAGTTATATGATCACCATCATTACTGAAATGTTTGGGATGTTTAAAAATGGCAGGAAATATGACTTGATCATGTTTGATTGTTAATCAGGCTCCGCCCCCGACTCACTTGGTGCCTCCAGCAGCTCCACCCTCCTGTCGTTTGCCGGCCCCTCCCACCACCTGCAGCAGACCGGTAAGAACCTCACACGCCCTAACCCGTGTTCTGATGTCACCATGTTCTGGTTTCCTGCTGGACCTGGTTTCAGTTTCAGACCGGAGGAGGAGGCGGGTACCTCCATACGTCTCAGGGTTCAGGGCTGCCAGTCGCTGCCATCTGCTGGCCGACCCTCAACGCTGCAATCATGGAGATGTCTCCATGCCTCCAGTAAATCTAATTAACTGCAGCTATTTAACTTAATTTGTGATTATTCTGACTTTTATGTCAGAAAGCGTCAGTGTTCGATCATTTTTACTGACGTTTCAGAGAGAGATGAGTTTTGTGTCAGTGATGCAACATTAAACCTGCAGCTCCATGACTGTAGTGACTGAAGGTCGGGTTACAGGACAGAAAACTGCAGGGACCATCACTGATGTCTCGTCTAAGACGACAGGAAGCTACAGTCTTTCACAGCCACAACCCTCTTTCAGTGGACTCACCATAGGCTCCGCCTCCTGTCTGCTGTCACATGACTCTCTCCTCTCCCCCCCCCACTCCTCTTCAGGGCATGACGTGCCGGGTGCGTTCGGTCAGCGTAGGAGAGCAGTGGCTGCAGCACCAGGGCGCCCCCTGCAGGTCAGTGAATTTTTATTCTTGTGTTGTTCACTGTTGAAGGCAGGTGGGCGGGGCCTCCAGGGGCCTCGCCCTCCAGGGGCGACCTCCAGTCTCTGACACCCATCGCTGTCATCAGCAGGAGGATCCGCAGCGAGGCCAAGAAGTGCCGGAAGGTTTACGGCATCGAACACAGGGACCAGTGGTGCACAGCGTGCCGCTGGAAGAAGGCCTGCCAGCGCTTCCTGGACTGAGGAGGAGGAGCCGGAGGAGTGGCTCCGCCTCCCCACTCTTCCTGGACTGAGGAGGAGGAGCCGGAGGAGTGGCTCCGCCTCTCCCGGACCCCCTCTAAGAGCTGATGTCAGTCTGTGTAGTTTCTCCACTTTTCCAGAAGCTCTCGGTTCTTCTTTCTTTCCGTTTGTTTTCATGACTCAGAACCTGCCGTCAGAACGGTTTCAGGTCTTTAATCTGAGACCAGAGTCTGGAACCAGTCAGCGGCCCTGGAGCACCCTGCCCTCCTTCAGCCTCATTGTTTTAAATGGGGCGGGCCAACCCTGGAACACCCAGAACTGATAGACAGACCCGCGATAACACCCAGAACAATCCGCGGGAACACCCGGATGGATCCGGAGGAACACCCGGAACAATCCGGAGGAACACCCAAAACAGACGGAACTGTGTTGATCAGTCACGTTTATTTCATGGAGAAAAGCTCCACAGTAGAGGTCTTCACGGGTCCACTTTCATGAATCCGAACCCGAAAGGACCCGGGAAAATTCGACCCGAAACCGACCCGACCCGAGCTATTATCATAAGTCCGGGAGTCCGAACCCGAATGGACCCACAATATTCGGACCCGGAACCGACCCGACCCGCGTCTTTAGTTTCCGTCCACGAACCGAACCGAGATACCCGACTAGAACCGAGACAATCCAGCCCATAGTTGCTCCTGTTAAAGTTGTCTAGCGTTGAATAAAACTTGATTTTCTTACCTAAAGTTGTCTTCTTCTACTGGTTCAGTTGCTACATAGGCTACGTGATGTAAACAACAATAAATCCATGTCGTTATTTTCTTTGTGGATACAGATGCTATTGGTAGCAACTGCTAACGCTAATAGCCTAGCCTACACCGGTCAGGACGTGTCGTGAATATGTTCTTGTTCTCTCATCCAGCGTTGTCATGTTGGTGATCCGTTGTGCTTTACAGTTGCCAGGCAAACCGCTAATAACATGCTAATAACACGCTAACGGCAACACGGTTTTTTCATGACAAACCATCATGTTAATGAATAATTAATTAAACTGCCCCCGAGTACTGACATTGGCTGCCACCGCCAATATCTTTACCTCTCTGGAGTAAACGTGGACTCAGCCTGTCAGAGAGCACCGACCGGACCCGAGACTAACTGTACTGATTCAGACACGAACCCGGAGTCACATCCTTTGAATCGACTCGAGACCCGATTCGGGTCGGGTCGGAACCTCGGATTTTCGGGTTGTCGGGTTTTTCTGAAGACCTCTACTCCACAGTGTCTGGTCATTATTTTTGTACATTTTTGGAACATCTCCATTTCTATGTTGCTTTTTGAACTTCTGGCACTTCTTGTGTATTTTTTTTTAGTGTCTTTTCAGGATGAAATCAAAGCTCTTCTAACGTCAGTATGAACACGTTCATACATGATCCATACATGAACACGGTCCAACATGAAGCCACGCCTCCTCCATTTACGTTACTACTTTGTACATACGATGAAGCCAAGAACTTTCATTTTATCATCCATGGAAACAACATCTGAGATGCTACTAGAGCTGAAACCAGGACCGGCAGAACTCTGCTGGGACCCGCTCCGCTGGTCTACTGGGCCGAGCCCATGACTGGAAGGCCACTGATGAGGGATCCGGTGGAGACCCACTGGTCCTCACTGCAGCTCTGGCAGCACTGGTTCTGGATATGTGTAGCTAGTTTGGTGAGTCAACAGGGAGGGTCCAGCTGGTCAGCCTGGTTACTGGGCTGGTTCACTAAGCTCAGCACCAGATGGGTTAGACTAACCCAGAACCAATCACAGCACTGACCAGTTGGGTTGGTCTGGTATGTTCTGGGTTGGTCTGGAAGGTTCACGGTTGGTCTGGAAGGTTCAAAGGTCTGGAAGTTCCTAGGGTGGTCTGGAAAATTATAGGTTGGTCTGGTAAGTTCTGGGTTGGCCAGAGAAGTTCTGGATTGGTCTGGTGAGTTATGGGTTGGTCTGGAAGGTTCTCGGGTGGTCTGGAAGGTTCTAGAGTGGTCTGGGAGTTTCTAGGGTGGTCTGGAAAATTATAGGTTGGTCTGGTAAGTTCTGGGTTGGCCAGTGAAGTTCTGGATTGGTCTGGTGAGTTATGGGTTGGTTTGGAAGGTTCTAGAGTGGTTTGGAAGGTTCTAGAGTGGTCTGGAAGGTTCTTGGGTGGTCTGGAAGGTTCTGGATTAGTCTGAAAGGGTTTTGGAAGTGAAGCAAAGCAGCCTGAAGCAGATACCTGCTTTAGGCTCCTAACCAGGACTAACTAGAGGACAGCAGGTAGACAGCTTCTAGATCAGCAGCTTCCACCTCTGGTTCAGCAGCTGGATCCTCTGGTTCGGCAGCAGCTGGATCTTCTGGTGCAGCAGCTGGATCTTCTGGTTCAGCAGCTGGATCTTCTGGTGCAGCAGCTGGATCTTCTGGTGCAGCAGCTGGATCTTCTGGTTCAGCAGCTGGATCCTCTGGTGCAGCAGCTGGATCTTCTGGTGCAGCAGCTGGATCTTCTGGTGCAGCAGCTGGATCCTCTGGTGCAGCAGCTGGATCTTCTGGTTCAGCAGCTGGATCTTCTGGTGCAGCAGCTGGATCCTCTGGTGCAGCAGCTGGATCTTCTGGTTCAGCAGCTGGATCTTCTGGTGCAGCAGCTGGATCCTCTGGTGCAGCAGCTGGATCTTCTGGTGCAGCAGCTGGATCTTCTGGTTCAGCAGCTGGATCCTCTGGTCCTTTCAGGACTGTTCCTAGTCAAGCCTGTTCAACCCAGAGGTGGGTGGAATGAGTCCATGTAGGAGGTTACCCTGGTTACCCTGGTTACCCTGGTTAAGATCCAGATGAACATCACACATGACTTTGATTTAACTGAGGGGCTGACGTTCATGTTTACAGCCACATAAGGCTGCAGTATTTAACTAAAAGATTTCTCTTTGATCTCCTAGACCCGTCAGGAGTTGGTGAGATACTGTGGAAATGATTACAGGACAGGAAGTTCTGCTAAATTCACCACTTTACAACAAAGTCATAGGTTTATGTTGAAAATTCATTTTACTAAATTTGAGATTTCAAGACAAAAACGTGATTTTTTTTCAACAAAAACGTTCAATTTGTGATTTCATTAAAAAAAAAACTTCATTTTAGTGTGGAAAGTTATACAAAATTCACATCCAATCAATCCAATTCATCCAATCCAATTTTACTACATAGAATTTAAGCCATAATTGTCATAGGGTGGGCGTGTCCCAGCAGCCCACTCAGCTCCAGTCTCCGCCCCTTTACAGCAGCACTGCACAGTACCAGGAAGTAAACGGCTTCAGTCACTCTCCAGAAACCTAGGAGTGACATCACAGGGGGCGTGTCTGATTCCTTTTCATCACATTTTAGAAAATGAAATTGTTTGTTAAAAAACAAAAAAACTTGGTTCATCGTGGCTGCAAAGGAATTAAAACTTAAAAGTGTCGTAAAGGGCCATAACCATGGTGCTCAAAGTACAACTCCACATCTTCACAGGTGCTTTATGGGTAAACCAAGCAGCTTTGCCTTAAAGGAAAGCAGGATGCTTCCATCTGGGTTTATCTGATATACAGAAAAATCAATCTGATCATTGAGTTTATGTCTCTAGATTCAGGCTCTGCTGAAGTTCACGCAGGTGCATCCGTGCGCAGGTGCGTCTAATGTGCACAGGTGCGTCTAATGTGCAGGTGCGTCCGTGCACAGGTGCGTCTAATGAACCGTAGATGTGAAATCATTTCATTCCTCAAACTCGACTGTATGGATGCAACCATCTCGTTTTTTGAAGCTTTTGTACACGATGAGAATCTCATAATAAAAAGGGAAACCAGATTGTGGCTCGTTTTGTTCTGTGACTCCGCCTCCAACATGGAGCCTGGGGTCCCTGATCATCACCCCTCCACCACCGTGCTTCACAGTCTGAACGAGCCGTTTCTGCTGGAATGCTGTTTTTCTCTTCTTGGTTTTTATAAGTGCCGGTAATTATTCCTCTAAGAGCATTGCTGATGTCTTTCCATCTTGTCGTTGTGTTAACATAAATGCTGTGGACCACCAGAGCACCTGCTCCTCTGGAGGTCTGATCTTGAACCCAGGTTGTATTGTAACAATGAAAAAAGAACATCTATAAATGAAACTATTGTATGAAGATGACATGAATCTGTGTTTTAAATAAAGTTTTTTATTAAAGATGATTCAGCGTTTTGACAACAATACTGAAACCAAAACCTTCCATATTAAAAAAAGGAGAAAGAAAGACGTCTGTAGGTGATGTCACGCACTCTCACACTCGTAACTGCTGGAATAAATTATATGTACAGTCTCGGTGGTCCGAGTCCCTCTGAGGAAGAACCGCCGTCACTCTGCAGCGTTGGAGCCCGAGTCTGGAGACGAGAAGGAGGAGGAGGAGACTAGGACTGACACCTGTGACCATGACTGAAACCCTGTGACCAGAGACTGAAACACCTGTGACCAGAGGACTAAAACACCTGTGACCAGGACTGAAACACCTGACTGAACACCTGACTGAAACACCTGTGACCAGACTGAAACACCTGTGACCAGAGGACTGAAACACCTGTGACCAGAGGACTGAAACACCTGTGACCAGAGGACTGAAACACCCTGTGACCAAGACTGAAACCTGTGGACCAGAGGACTGAAAACCAGAGACCGACTGAAACACCTGTGACCAGAGGACTGACCTGTGACTGAAACACCTGTGACCAGAGGACTGGAAACTGTGACCAGGACTGAAACACCTGTGACCAGAGGACTGAAACACCTGTGACCAGAGGACTGAAACCACCTGACCAGAGGACTGAACACACCTGTGACCAGAGGACTGAAAACCCTGTGACCAGGACTGAACACCTGTGACAGAGGACTGAAACACTGTGACCCTGAAACACCCGTGACCAGAGGACTGAAACACCTACTGAAACACCTGTGACCAGAGACTGAAACACCTGTGACCAGAGGACTGAAACACCCTGTGACCAGGACTGAAACACCTGTGACCACTGAAACACTGACAGAGGGAAACACCGTGACCAAGGACTGAAAACCCCGTGACCAGAGGACTGAAACACCTGACCACCGACTGAAAGACCTGAGACCAGAGGACTGAAACACCTGTGACCAGAGGACTGAAACACCTGGTGACCAGAGGACTGAAACACCTGAGACCAGAGGACTGAAACACCTGAGACCAGAGGACTGAAACACCTGTGACCAGGACTGAAACACCTGTGACCAGGACTGAAACACCTGTGACTAGAGGACTGAAACACCTGTGACCAGGACTGAAACACCTGTGACCAGGACTGAAACACCTGTGACCAGAGGACTGAAACACCTGTGACTAGAGGACTGAAACACCTGTGACCAGGACTGAAACACCTGTGACCAGGACTGAAACACCTGTGACCAGAGGACTGAAACACCTGTGACCAGGACTGAAACACCTGGTGACAGAGGGACTGAAACACCTTGACCAGAGGACTGAAACACCTGTGACCAAGGACTGAAACACCTGTGCAGAGGACACTGAGAGGACTGAACACCTGTGACTAGAGGACTGAACACCTGTGACCAGGACTGAAACACCTGGTGACCAGAGGACTGAAACACCTGTGAGACTGAAACACCTGACCAGGACTGAAACACCTGTGACTGAGGACTGAAACACCTGACCAGGACTGAAAACCTGTGACCAGGACTGAAACACCTGTGACCAGGACTGAAACACCTGGTGACCAGAGGACCTGAAACACCTGAAGGACTGAAACCCTGTGACCAGAGGACTGAAACACCTGTGACCAGGACTGAAACACCTGGTGACCAGAGGACTGAAACACCTGTGACCAGGACTGAACAACCTGGTGACCAGAGGACTGAAACACCTGTGACTAGAGACACCTGTGACCAGAGGACTGAAGCACCTGTGACCAGAGGACTGAAACACCTGTGACCAGGACTGAAACACCTGTGACCAGGACTGAAACACCTGGTGACCAGAGGACTGAAACACCTGTGACCAGGACTGAAACACCTGGTGACCAGAGGACTGAAACACCTGTGACTAGAGGACTGAAACACCTGTGACCAGGACTGAAACACCTGTGACCAGAGGACTGAAACACCGATAACACACATATACACACGTGGACAAAATTGTTGGTACCCCTCAGTTAAAGAAGGAAAAAACCCACCAATTCTCACTGAAATCACTTGAAACTTACAAAAGTAACAATAAATAAAAATTCATTTGAAAATTAAATAATCAAAATCAGCCATCACTTTTTTGAATTGCTGATTAACATAATTATTAAAAAAAAACAAACAAACTAATGAAATAGGGGCTGGACAAAAATGATGGTACCCATAACTTAATATTTTGTTGCACAACCTTTTTGAGGCAATCACTGCAATTAAACGATTTCTGTATTTGTCAATGAGCGTTCTGCAGCTGTCAACAGGTATTTTTTGGCCCACTCCTCATGAGCAAACTGCTCCAGTTGTCTCAGGTTTTGATGATGGGTGTCTTCTCCAAATGGCATGTTTTCAGCTCCTTCCACAGATGTTCAATGGGATTCAGATCTGGGCTCATGGAAGGCCACTTTAGAACAGTCCAACGCTTTTCTCTCAGCCATTCTTGGGTGTTTTTGGCTGTGTGTTTTGGATCGTTGTCCTGTTGGAAGACCCATGACCTGCAACTGAGACCAAGCTTTCTGACACTAGGCAGCACATTTCTCTCCAGAATGCCTTGATAGTCTTCAGATTTCATTTTACCTTGCACACATTCAAGACACCCTGTGCCAGATGCAGCAAAGCAGCCCCAAAACATTACTGAGCCTCCTCCATGTTTTCACCGTAGGGACAGTGTTCTTTTCTTCGTATGCTTGGTTTTTGAGTCTATGAACATATAGAGTTGATGTGCCTTACCAAAAAGCTCCAGTTTGGTCTCATCTATCCAAAGGACATTCTCCCAGAAGCTTTGTGGCTTGTCAACATGCATTTTTGCAAATTCCAGTCTCGCTTTTTTATGATTTTTTTCAGCAGTGGTGTCGTCTCCCATGAAGTCCACTTTAGCTCAAACAAAGTGGACTTGGTGCGACTGGTGCGATCTGACACTGATGTACCTTGGCCTTGGAGTTCACCTTTAATTTCTTTGGAGGTTGTTCTGGGCTCTTTGGATACAATTCGAACGATCCGTCTCTTCAATTTGTCATCAATTGTCCTCTTGCGGCCACATCCAGGGAGGTTGGCTACTGTCCCGTGGGTCTTGAACTTCTGAATAATATGAGCCACTGTTGTCACAGGAACTTCAAGCTGTTTAGAGATGGTCTTATAGCCTTTACCTTTAAGATGTTTGTCTATAATTTTTTTTCGGATGTCCTGGGACAATTCTCTCCTTCGCTTTCTGTTGTCCATGTTCAGTGTGGTACACACCTTTCCACAAACAGCAAAGTGACTACTTGTCTGCCTTTAAATAGGCAGACTGACTGATTATGAGTTTGGAAACACCTGTGATGTCAATTAAAGGACACACCTGAGTTAATCATGTCACTCTGGTCAAATAGTTTTCAATCTTTTATAGAGGTACCATCATTTTTGTCCAGGCCTGTTTCATTAGTTTGTTTTTTTAAATAATTATGTAATCAGCAATTCAAAAGTGATGGCTGATTTTGATTATTTATTTTTCAATACATTTTTATTTATTGTTACTTTTGTAAGTTTCAAGTGATTTCAGTGAGAATTGTGGGTTTTTCCTTCTTTAACTGAGGGGTACCAACAATTTTGTCCACGTGTGTATACCTAAGATCATTACATCAATACTATGAACAAAACCAAAAACAGTTTTGACTCTTTAAAAGAACAGATATTTATTTTTTCCAATATAAAACTATTGTCAAGCCTCTCAAACATTTTCTTAAAGCTATCAAACAAACCTATTTGATATCTCACATTAACTTAAATAAGGTTCATTACTGACTGATATAAAAAATAAAGGCTCCTTGAACTGATTGAAATACATGCATCAAAATTACTAACTGAAAAAGATTAACATTTAAAGGATTTTGGCTTGTGGTTCCATTTAAAGGTAATAAATAAAGTAAATGAGGTTCAGTGATTTTTTTTTAATCTCATGGAAGCTTTAGATGAGAGAGATGAGGGAGGGGAGAAACTGCTGCTGGCTTGCGCATGTTAGCATTAGCTTCCGTTAGCTCACGTTAGCGCGATTTCAAAACTCCATGGAAGCAATTGTTATGTTGTAGGTGGCTGATCAGGTTTTACGTATTAAAGCTTGTGCTTCCCTCCTCGTAGAATTCACTCGGAGGATTCGTCACAAATAACCACCAAACTATCTTCTTCTGAAACTTTAACGAAGTTCCACGCCGCCATGTTTGTTGTGATCAGCGCTGTGCTGCAGGCTGCATTCAAGGTGTAATGTAAATTCCTCCGTTCCCTCGTTTGCTAGTCGTTCTTTCAGCCTTTTCTATTTTTTTCTTTTTTTATGTGTAACATGTGGGAAAATACTGAGAATATCAATTCAAGTCAGCAACTACTAAAATTATAACCGAGTTAACGAGTTGTTTTCTGGCATGAGGGGGTATTCTTGATTTTCCTGATTGAGAAATCGTTTTTCTGATTATGCCGACGTCACTTGAACATAACATTCACTGCCGGTCATTCAAGGCTCAGAGGGAGCGAGGCACTGCTGTGTTGACAAAAATAAATATGTTATCGGGGATATTCGTCGTGATTTCGGACTTATCGGAATGATGTCATAATTCCTGTTATCGGCCCGATAGTTATTGTGCGCCCCTAACATCATTGGTGGTATATTTTCCAGAGGTAGCTGTACACCGGTGTTGATCATGAGGAACGCTGTTGAACTTCCTGTGTCTGCAGAGAACTGAGGAGGAAGCTGAGGAAACTTGTGGAAGCGCTGGCGGTGCGTGATAACCCCAATGTGATGGCCGTCCCCGGTACAAGTTCTGGTTCTGACTCACTCTTTCCATCGCAGGCCACAATCTTGACCTTGTCCACCTTCACCAGGTCCGTCACCTCCCTGAACTCCACGTCGTTCAGAACGAACGTCCACACGTTGTCGCAGAACCGGTACGTGTTCAGGGAGCCCTGCAGGGACAGAGCACACACACATTCAGAACCAGGACCAGGACCAGGACCAAAACCAGAACTGAGTCCACACTGCCCTCAGTGTCTGGGTTTGGGATCAGACTCACCCTGAAGTTGACTCTGTTGCGGACCCGGTTGGCGAGCGCTGTGTTGATGGCTTTGTCGAACTGGAGGAGGACCTGCAGGGCCAGCTGGGGAGTGATCTGTTGGGTCTGGACACCAGAACAGGGTCAGTCTGAGGCTGCCATCAGCTCCAATGGATCCACACATGTTCACACGGTTCTGCACCTTCACAGGAACCACACTTCTGGGCTCTGTGAGGGCTCAGGAGGACATGGGACTTTTAACCCCTTCAAGACCAGAGCCCCCTGTACTGGAGGCGCCACACTCTCACAAGTATAACGCTGAACTGGCCCAGTTAAAGCTCCAAACTCAGACACGTGAAGCCTGAGCTACACCTGAGCTCCACCTGAGCTCCGCCTGAGCTCCACCTGAGCTCCACCTGCAGTCCAGCTGTGCAGGTGCCTGAAGGGGTCCAGAGGGCTCCAAGAACATCTCCTCCCCACCACCACACCACCAGCAGCAGCACCAGAACCAGCACCACCAGCACCAGAACCAGAGCTCCAGAGAAGACACCAGTGAAACCCGGAGGGGGTAACCTGGTGCCACTGGGACGGGGCTGATCTGGACTGGAGTCTCAGCTGGTCCCGCTGGGTCACATCTGGTCGGGGATCACTTCATTTAGCAACAACACAGTGAGCCCAAAACAGCTCCCTCCTGGTCCTGTAGCTAGAACCAGCTGCAGCTGGAGACCAGCTGCTGGCAGCTGGAAACTCTGCAGCTAGCTTAGCCAGCTGAAAGCTCAGCAGATGCTGAACCCCAGCAGAGAGCTGCAGTGGCAGAACAGCTGGGACCAAACCGCTTGGAAGCGGCAGCTGGAAGAACAGCAGCAGGACAGCTGGAACCACAGCTGGAGACGGCAGCTGGAGACGACAGCTGTAGCTGGAGACCACACGGCAGCTGGAGACGGCAGCTGGAGAGACAGCTGGAGAGCGACAGCTGGAGACGACAGCTGGAGACGACAGCTCAGCTGGAGAGCGACAGCTGGAGACGACAGCTGGAGCGAGACAGCTGGAGAGCTGGCAGACAGCTGGAGACGACAGCTGGAGACGGCAGCTTGAGACAGCAGCAGCTGAAAGACCACAGCTGGAGACGGCAGCTGGAGAGACAGCGGAGACAGCTGGAGCTCGGCAGCTGGAGAGCTGGGACAGCTGGAGCAGCTGGAGACACAGCTGACAGCTGGAGACCACAGCTGGAGAGCGGCAGCTGGAGACGGCAGCTGGCAGCTGGAGACGGCAGCTGGAGACGGCAGCTGGAGCAGCTGGAGACGGCAGCTGGAAAGACCACAGCTGGAGCAGCTGGGCAGCTGGAGACAGCTGGGCAGCTGGAGACGAGACAGCTGGAAACGACAGCTGGAGGCCACAGCTGGAGACGGCAGCTGAAAGACCACAACTGGAGACCACAGCTGGAGACGACAGCTGGAAGACCACTCAGCCAGGAAGAAGACATTACTCCAGAAGAAACAGAACAAAGACAGATTACGGTTTGTAAATGTTCACAGGGACAAAGAGCTTCATTTTTGGACACATGTCCTGGTCTGACGACACTAAAACTGAACTGTTTGGACATAAAGACCATCGTTACATCTGGAGGAAAAAGACCTGAGAACACCATCCAGCTGTGAAGCACGGGGGTGGCAGCATCATGATGTGGGAGGGACTGGTGGACTTCACTAAATAGATGACATCATGAGGAAAGAACATTCTGGAGAAATATTGAAGCAACATCTCAGACATCAGGAAGTTAAAGCTTGGACACTAACGGGTCTCCAGATGGACGATGACCCTGAACGCATCACCAGATTAGTTCCAAAGAGGCTTCAGGACAACAAAGTCCATGTTCTGGAGTGGACACCAGAGACCTGATCTCAGTCCTGCAGAACATCTGTGGTCAGAGCTGGAAAGGAGACCATGACCCAGTTCCTCCAGTTCTGTCAGGAGGACCGGACCAGAATCCAGAAAACTACTGAGAGAAGCTTCTGGAAGGAAATGTGAAACATTTTACCCAAGACACGACAGTTTAGAGACAACGATACCAGATACTGAGGAGATGGATGGAGACTGGTGACTGAAGAGACAAATAAACTATTCTGTCTGCCATTATTCTGACTTTTAATAAACCTGAATCATTTAGGTCATCCTAACTGACCTGATGTTAGACGTTTGGTCTGATTTAATGTCTTCTCTAGTTTCAACTGTGCAGTCATATTTTTATTTTGTGCATGTAAGTCTGGAGCAGGAGCCCGAGACCATAGACTGAAGAAGTTAAGCTCTGAAAACCTGCATTTCTGTAAAACAGCAGATAAGAAGCTCGTGCAGCAAACATCTGGACCGTTGACTGACGTCACTAGGCAGCTAACATCTACGTTTTCTGCTCCTCAGTGGCGTTAAACTGGTTTCTTAACTCTCATACAAGGATTAACTGAAACTAGTTGTCCTCGGCTTACATTAAAGTCATTGTTTTTCTTTTTAATTCGTTTTTTGGGAGGGACCAGCTGTAGTTCTCCCGCTCTGAGAACCAGACCGTTAGCCTCCGGCTAACTCTCTGCTAACAGGCTTGGTTCCGGTTCTGCTCCGGTTCCGCGGCGGACGGTCACCTGTATGAGTTCGTCCAGACTCTCCTGGAGGCTGTTCCCCAGAGTGGTGTTCCTGTACAGCTGGTAGGCCATGGTGAAATCCGCGGAAAGAGCGACAGGCGACAGAAAGCTGTCACGAACGCGCGCCGAGCTAACGAGGCTAACACCGCTTCCGCTCAGACCGTCTTTCAAAATAAGAGCCTATTTTCAAATTCTTTCGAAATAAATGTCGGCTCCGATGACCGATATCGTTTCTGATTCCAACAGTCAGGGCAGTTGAAGCTTTTCAGACTTGAACTGCAATTTAAGTTCAATAGTGTTTATGTGTTCCCCTGCTGAAGTGAAATAAAACTGTTGACATGAATTTAGCTTCATTAGCGTTAGTATTGCTCCACAATAATAATAATAATAATAAACTGTAACGTTTTGGGGTCTCAACTTTCAGAATGTGAGAAGATGAATGTTAAATTTTATTTTCTTGATGAGACTGATTCAGGAGATCTGGCAGGATTCGGTTGGAGATTCAAACTAGTTAAAACCAGTTGATGAAACTGCTGTCGACCACAAGATGGCAGCAGAGTCTTTTTAAAAAAAAAAAAAAAAAATCACAGTCAACCACAGCTGGGCCACAGCAAACATGCTTAACTGGGGCCTGCCCATTACAAACCCACACAGACCACATGTAGGTTAGCCCACAAAGGGCCAGCAGCAACTCTGCTATTTTACAACCCAGTTTGGTTTCTTGTTGGCATCCTACACTTTCGGGTCTCCATCAGTGCTTTCTGTAGTCGTCCCCGTGAAGGAATACTGTTGTGTTTGGTCAGCCCACTTTCACCCCACACTTTGGGTTTCCCACTTGTTCCCACTTTTCTGCCCCCAGTGGCACTAAAAGGACATGTTTGACACCACTTGAACCCTACTGGCTCTTACCCAGCCCAGTGGGTTTGATTGAAACCTATTATGGAGTCCACCTGCACAGCAAATTTCTAGAGTTGAAAAATCTGGAGTTAAACTAAAAAGAGTGAAAGAGTTGAATTTTTGGAGTTTATTTTTTAACCCTGACTACCATATGTGTTAAGGACTACTACCAGGCAGTGTCATTTTTTGGAGTTGATTTCATGGGTGTTCAGGGACCTGCACTGACACACCCCCGGAGTTGGTGAGTAACTGTTTTTTTCTTGTATTACCCGCCGCATGTGGCTCACAAAAGAAGCTCTCGTTGCATCCGGTAAACGGTTTTTGCTCAATCTGTTGATAAAAACTACTTAGCGTTAGCTAACAACCTTCTGTTCATCATCCACCGTTGCTGAAAATGTTTATTGTTCTTCAGTCTGTGTCTGCTCGTCGAGGACGTTAAGGAAAGAAACAACTTCGAAGTAGCGCCGACGCGGTTATGCGAAAAAGCTTTCTTTTTATAAGTCAGTGTTAGATATGCTTTATCATACAATGTTTTTTATATTTCTGTCGTAAAAAATGACTGTGTTTAACTGTGAAACAGCGGAGACTGGGTAGGCAGGTCACTCAGTCTACGTGGTTTAAGCTAACCGTTAAGTCAGACAAGTGCAGGCCTGCAGCGACGTAACGTTACTATTCAAAGTTAGTAACAGCTTTTCACCGTGATATATGCGAGGTTAAAATCCCACTGTCATCAGGTGTTCCACTAAATTACGTGTGTGTTCCCTTATTCCTAGCTCAAGATGTTAGTAAAGGTAGAACGTGGAGGAAAGAAGAAGTATGTCAAACTGGAAGAAGCATGCTTCTCAGATTTTCTCAGTGCAGGTAAGTTATGTGTTTAAAACTGTTATTAAAACTATTAAGAAGACATTAAACTGTAGTTTTATAAATGACATCCTTGTTGTTTTGGTACAGTTCAGCAGAAGTTCCTTATCCCAGAGAGCACAGCACTGAAAGTCACAGATGACCAGGGCATAGAAGTGGATGAGGATGTCTTTCCTGAAGTTGCAACAGTCAAAGACATGTGTGTTTTGTCATCTATACTGATGAGGGTAGGTCACTTATATTTTGAGGAAATTGTATCTTGCCTGATTATGTGCTAGAATAGAGTTTGTGTGTGCTACTGTATGGTAATAATCCACCACAACAAGTATTTTCCTACACTAATTTGATTGTACAATGTGTATTTCAGAGTTTGGTGATGGCTCCAACCTGACACAGTATGTGACTCTCACTACATGTGGTAAGCAGAGTTATACTGTATGTAATGTTTATGTTTTGTCTTGAGCCAGGGATTATTTATACAGGCATTTATTAAAGATTTGTGGTAACTAGTCTGAATATATATTTCTTATACTCTTGTCATCTTCAGATTTGAGTGTCCTGCAGCAAGGGGATAAAGAAGCCTCCTCTCCAAGTTTGACAGACACATTGTCTGTCTCAAGCAGTCTAAGTAGTGCAAGTGATACTGGATGTGAAGTCATTCAGCCTTTAATGGACAGTACTCGTGCAAGAAATGTAATTTTTATAGCTTCTTCATATTAGGTTTTTTTGTTCTTTAGCCAGGCTAACCTGAAAACTATGCTTAATTTCATTTTGTTTTTGTTCTTTTCAGAATGTGGAGCAAATCCTCAACTCCAAGCCGGCAGGGATGACTGTGATAAAAGAATATGAGGAGACTGGGAGCTTGAAAGATTCCACCAGACGATTAATGGTGAACATTATTGTTGCTCACATGCGTGAAAAAGAAGGGTAAGAAGGTTGAAGGACACATGTTTTCTTGACTGTTTTTTTCAGACAAGAATGCAAACAATGTTATTACTTTTGCAGGAGAGCCATTAGCAAAGCATCAAAGGAGTTTTATGCTCTTGGCATAGTATCATTGTTCCCTTCTTTAAAGGACCCGTACTCCAAAAAGGGATATGTAAGTTTGCCTTCCAGTCCTTGTGTAAAATATTCATAATTGCTGCTCCATGATGAATTTGTTGTGTATAAGCATCATGTGTGCTATTGAGGAGCCTGTGTCCAACACAAAGTACTGTTTTTCTTTCATCCCAGGAACACTTCTATGATATTCAAAGCAACAAAGGCTTTCTTGAGTGGCGTGTAAAGACTGTGCAGCGTCATTCCAGAACCTCCTCTCCATCCCAGAAGAGTGTGGAATTAACAGGTGGTCCCACATCATCAAGAACAGTTGGTCCCATAAGTGACCAGCGGACAGGCGATGAATGTATGGAAGCGATGTCTCTTCTCAACCACACAGCTGACTGTGACTTGGTGCTTCAGAAGATGAGAGAAACCTTCCACTACAGGCAGCAGGTGCTCCATGACCCACAGCACACAGCTGATGTACTACAGATGTTTCCTCGTTTCTTGGACGTTAAGGGACTGGTAGGTATTAAACATACATTTTAAAAACATTCCTTATCCAGATTTACATTAGTTTACTGATATTTCCCCTTTTTATTTAGATTTTGCAAGACTTCACACTGATGTTTGGAGCAGAGGTTGCTTCAAGGTTCCTGGAAAAATGGAACACTGCTTTTAAAGACAAAGTCATCCAGGAGGCCAGGAGCCTTAAAGAGACTACTCTCCTGAAACAGCATCTGAAGTCTGCCATGGGTGAAGGACTGTTTACTTGTTACTTGTTGTTACTTGTTTACTGTTTACAAGTGTTTACTTGAAACACTTGAGTTTGGAGAAGATATAACTACATATCTTCATGTTGATACACAAACCACTGTAAATCTGACAAAGTGGGTAAAATGTTCTGGAATTGAATATCGCGTGGGACTTTTTGTTTGCACAGGCACTGATGAAAATGTGCCCATTTTCAGCAAAATAACCTCAATCATTTTGCACAATGGTAAAGTTGTTTTTGTTTTGATTGAACATGAAACTTATTTCCATGATCATTTCCATGCTTTTCAAGTGAATGAGCACATACCCAGGAAGATACTGGTAATAGAAAATGAGAGATTAAGACATTTCAAATGTTTTGATGCCCAAATGTCATATGGGTCTGATTCACAGTTATATATTGTATCAGAGTTGCATTTTCTAATTTGTTTTCTGTATGGGAAGTTTTGTGGAAGTTTTATGTTATACAGTCCTGCACTACAGAGTTTTTTCATAGTCCTGCAGACTTGATTTTACACTGTGAAGTAATGTGTTAAAGGCATTATTGTACACAACTTTGGCCCTGCTTTTGGCTACCAGTGTGTTTTGAATATAGATGTTTTGTGACATCTTTCTGTGTTTAGATGGCACTGTATTGAAATGTTTTCATACAGGATGGAATTTTTAAACCTCCACTGTATGAATTGTTAAATAAATAAAATAAATCTGTCGTACACAGTAAAATGTTCAGTGTAATAATTTTCGCATATAAAATTAATGTCAACTCTAAATAGTGTTAAATTGACTATATATTAAGTGTTGGCTTTTAACACCGGTTAAGAGTTAATATTAAAATCAACTCCATTCTAGCGTCACATTTTACTCTCTAAAGAGTAGTATTTTAACATCAAGAAGAGTTCAGTTTTAACTCTGAATAGGGGGTAAAAGATCAACTCCAAAAGCAGAGTTATATTAACTCTCCTGTGGAGTCAATGGATGGTCACGCATGTACTCTCAGATTGAGTTGATTTTAACTCACATGGAGTTTATTCCAAAGACCAAAATTTGCTGTGTGGGCTGGTTCTGCTTACTTTAGGCGGCCCATTTTTTAGGCTTGGGCCAAAAAAATTGATTTTTATAATTATTGTGATTTTTTCCAGGGGATTTATAAAAATTGATTCTTGTACAAGAATGGATTTTTATTTATTTAATGGTGGGGTAAAGAGTTTGGGTGGCTCGGTGGAAATACTCCGCTCGCTGGGCTCCGCCAGGCTCTTTTGTCATCCACACTTCTGGAAATAGAAGCACGTGTGTCACCATAGTAACCGGAATGCGGGTAAATTCACGCGACAAAATGGCGGAGTGCAGCGAGCTGAGTACTTTCACAGAGCCTGAACTGCCCACCACCCCACTTCAAATCAAACGTATGGACTTTATTTGGTTTTTATAAAAAGCACAGGGCAGGAGAGCTCGATATGAGGAAAGCCATATGTTAGCTTTGTCGCAATAAAATCTCTTACTGTGATAACATCACGAACATGACGGCACACATCCTTCGCCACCACCCAGAGAGGTCGGTGCTCTCTGACAGGCTGGGTCCACGTTTACTCGAGAGGTAAAGATATTGGCGGTAGTAGCCAATGTCAGGACTCGGGGCAGTTAAATGATTATTCATTAACGTGGCGTGTTTGTCATGAAACAATCATGTTGCCGTAGCGTGTTATTAGCGTGTTATTAGCGGTTTGCCCGGCAGCTGTAAAGCACAACAGATCACCAACATGACAACGCTGGATGAGAGAACATATTCACGACACGTCCTGACCGGTGTAGGCTATTAGCGTTAGCAGTTGCTACCGATAGCATCTGTATCCACAAAGAAAATAACGATGTGGATTTATTGTTGTTTACATCACGTAGCCTATGTAGCAACTGAACCGGTAGAAGAAGACAACGTTAGGTAAGAAAATCAAGTTTTATTCAATGCTAGACAACTTTTAAAATTAGCAACCATAGGCTGTATTGTCTGGGTTCTATTCGGGTAACTCGGTTCAGTTCGTGGTCGGAAACTAAAGACGCGGGTCAGGTCGGTTCCGGGTCCATTCAGGTTCGGGCTCCCGAACTTATGATAATAGCTTGGGTCGGGTCGGTTTCGCGTCGAATTTTCACGGCTCCGTTCGGGGTCGGGTCCATGAAAGTGGACCCGTGAAGACCTCTAAACTGCAGCAATTGCGCATTTTTTAAATATTAAAATGTATTTAATTTTTATATTTTTATATTTATTATTATTATTTAATAATTAAAATAATAATATGATAATATATTACTTACTATTATAATATATAATAATCATTAATAATTATCTATGATATATATTTAAATCTAATAATATTTATCATTATTATCATAATTATAATTATTATTATAATTATTATTATTATTATATGATTTTTATATTTCAATAATTGAAATATAAAAATTGCAATACTTGGTAAAATCGAAATGCAATACTTGTTTAATCAGAATCACAATATAAATCGAATCGGGATCCAAAAATCGTAGGAGAATCGAATCGGCACAAAAGCGTATCGGCCCAGCCCTACCATTTTTACCCCACATCTTGGATTGTTCCACTAGTGCTTACATGGGTTAATTTTCTGCCCCCAGGGGCCCCATACAGGCATTATTGTGTAAATCTGTGAAGTGACGTAGGTTCAGTTTTAGTTTCTTGATGAGACTGAATCAGAGATCTGGCAGCATTCAGATGTGATGGATCCCAACCAGTTGAAACCAGTTGATGAAACTTCCATCAACCAGAAGATGGCAGCAGAGCTCAGTTTATTTAAGGTAAAACACAACATGGGCCCCAGCGAACACGTCCATGTGGGCCCCCATGGTGGTAATAGTGTAGAGGGCAGGACACCCAGACGGGCTTGACGTGGGTTAGCTTCAGATTAGACTGGTTTACTTGTCACATGCAGGTTAACTTACAGCAAACAAAGTAATGAAATGTTCTGAATCTGTCAGCTCACGAGAAAACAAAGACACCAGTAAACAAACCAGTAAATACACAGAATAAGAGAAGTTTTAAAAACATAGGAATATAAACAACATACATTTGTCTAAATACATGTGCAGAACAAGATCCAGGTATGTCAGTGAATCAAGTTGTTCCACAGGTGATGATGATTGTAACTCAGCTGTCCAGTGTGAACAGCAGACCTGCTGTCAGGGACAGATATGAGTCTACCAGTTTACCAGTTCATGGTAAACCAGTCAGACCAGTCTCACCAGTCTCACCAAACTCGCCTGTCTGACTGGTCTCACCGATCTCACCCGTCTTACCTGTCTGACCGGTCTCACCCATCTCACCCGGCTCACCTGTCTCACCAGTCTCACCTGTCTCACCCGTCTGATCGGTCTCACCCGTCTCACTGGTCTGACCCATCTCACTGGTCTGACTGGTCTCACCCGTCTCACCAAACACGCCTGTCTGACTGGTCTCACCGATCTCACCTGTCTCACCCGTCTCACCGGTCTCATCCGTCTCACCCGTCTGACCGGTCTCACCTGTCTCACCCGTCTGACCGGTCTCACCCATCTCACCGGTCTCACCCGTCTCACCCATCTCACCTGTCCCACTGGTCTCACCAGTCTCACCAGTCTCACCGGTCTCACCCGTCTGACCGGTCTCACCTGTCTCACCCGTCTGACCAGTCTCACCGATCTCACCTGTCCCACTGGTCTCACCAGTCTCACCAGTCTCACCCGTCTGACAGGTCTCACCTGTCTCACCCGTCTGACCAGTCTCACCGATCTCACCTGTCCCACTGGTCTCACCAGTCTCACCAGTCTCACCGGTCTCACCCGTCTGACCGGTCTCACCTGTCTCACCCGTCTGACCAGTCTCACAGATCTCACCTGTCCCACTGGTCTCACCAGTCTCACCCATCTCACCCGTCTCACCCGTCTGACAGGTCTCACCTGTCTCACCCGTCTGACCAGTCTCACAGATCTCACCTGTCCCACTGGTCTCACCAGTCTCACCCGTCTGACCGGTCTCACCTGTCTCACCCGTCTCACCCGTCTGAGCGGTCTCACCCGTCTCACCCATCTCACCTGTTTCACCTGTGTCACCAGTCTCACCCATCTCACCCATCTCATTGGTCTCACCCATCTCACCCATCTCCTGTCTCACCCGACTGACCGGTCTCACCTTATCTCACCCGTCTCACCTGTCTCACCTGTCTCACCCATCTTACCCGTCTCACCTGTCTCACTGGTCTGACTTGTCTCACCAGTCTGACCGATCTCACCGGTCTCACCGATCTCACCTGTTTCACCCATCTCACCCGTCTCACCTGTCTCTCCAGTCTGACCAGTCTCACCCATCTGACCAGTCTCACCGGTCTGACCCGTCTCACTGGTCTCACCCGTCTCACCGGGTCCACAGCTCGGTGCTCGTCTCTCAGCTGCTGAGTTCATCAGTGAATCGTTTCAGATCAATCACCTGCTTCTGCTGGTTCCAGTTCTGACCTTGTTTCTTCTTCACACCTCCTGCTGGTCCAGAGATCTGGAACTAAACCTTCTTCATTGTTCCTGACATTCATTCAAACCTGAATGAATTTAACACCACAGTGTTTTAGCTTCAACCCAGGAGTTTTATTTTGTTTCCATGAATCTCCAGTCTTTATCTCATCTTCAATAGGAAGAGTTTAGTTTCTGTGTCCCGATAAACATCAACATGATGTCCCCACAAAGCTACCTGAGCAGGTAAACGTGCCTGTGAGGGTGTGTGTGTGTGTGTGTGTGTGTGCATGGGTGGTGTCCACGTGTTTGCCAACAGAGAGTGTCCCTGGTAGAAGACAAACAGGCTGCAGTCCCAGTCATTTGGGTGGATTAGTCCTTTAATCTGGAGCCGCTCTGATCTCTCACAGCAAACATGGACGCTCTCATTAGCAGCATTACAGTTAATTAGCTCCCAGTAATCTGCAGTCAAACACACCATATCATCCAGCAGCTGCTTTCAGAGCCTCAATTTACCCCCCACCCCACCATCTCACTTATCACAAGTTAATTATCAAAGCTCAACAAAGCTCGTGCTAGCCCAGAATGCTAACTAACACTAGCTTACATTCATTTTGACTGAATCCAACCATCTTAGATCTTAGGTATCTTTACTAAAGCCAGTCCGTGAGGTGATATCTCCAGCTGAAGACCACCTGAGGGAAGTCAGAAAACAGAGCACCAGCTTTCATTATCGTCAGCTAGGTGCTCCAAGCTGGTCAGTTCACCTCGGACCCTTCCAAGCCAGGCTCAAGCCAGGCTCAGGACAGGCTCAAGCCAGGCTCAGGACAGGCTCAGGACAGTCTCAGGACAGGCTCAAACCAGGCTTAGGGCACATTCAAGCCAGGCTCAGGGCAGGCTCAGGACAGGCTCAGGACAGGCCCAGGACAGAATCAGGACAGGCCCAGGACAGATCCAGGACAGGACCAGGACAGGACAGGCCCAGGCCAGGCTCAAGCCAGGCCCAGGACAGGCCCAAGACAGGCTCAGGCCAGGCTCAAGCCAGGCTCAGGACAGGCTCTAGATAGGCTCAGGACAGGCCCAGGACGTCTCAAGATGGGCTCAAGCCAGGCTCAGGACAGGCTCGGGACAGGCCCAGGACCGGCACAAGATGGGCTCAAGCCAGGCTCAGGACAGGCTTAAGACAGGTTCAGGACAGGCTCAAGCCAGGCTCAGGACAGGCCCAGGACAGGCTCAAGCCAGGCTCAGGACAGGCTCAGGACAGTCTTAAGTAAGGCTCAAGCCAGGCTCAGGACAGGCTCAGGATAGGCTCAGGGCAGGTTCAGGACAGGCTCAAGACAGGTTCAGGACAGGCTCAGGACAGGCCCAGGACAGGCTCAGGATAGGCTCAGGATAGGCCCAGGACAGGCTCAGGACAGGCTCAGGACAGGCTCAGGACAGGCTCAAGCCAGGCTCAAGCCAGGCTCAGGACAGTCTCAGGACAGGCTCAAACCAGGCTTAGGGCACATTCAAGCCAGGCTCAGGGCAGGCTCAAGCAAGGCTCAGGACAGGCTCAAACCAGGCTCAGGACAGGCCCAGGACAGACCCAGGACAGAATCAGGACAGGCCCAGGACAGATCCAGGACAGGACCAGGACAGGCCCAGGCCAGGCTCAAGCCAGGCCCAGGACAGGCCCAAGACAGGCTCAGGACAGGCTCGAGCCAGGCTCAGGACAGGCTCAAGCCAGGCCCAGGACAGGCCCAGGACAGACCCAGGACAGAATCAGGACAGGCCCAGGACAGATCCAGGACAGGACCAGGACAGGCCCAGGCCAGGCTCAAGCCAGGCCCAGGACAGGCCCAAGACAGGCTCAGGACAGGCTCGAGCCAGGCTCAGGACAGGCTCAGGACAGGCCCAGGACAGGCCCAAGACAGGCTCAGGACAGGCTCGAGCCAGGCTCAGGACAGGCTCAGGACAGGCCCAGGACAGGCTCAGGACAGGCTCGAGCCAGGCTCAGGACAGGCTCGAGCCAGGCTCAGGACAGGCTCTAGATAGGCTCAGGACAGGCCCAGGACGTCTCAAGATGGGCTCAAGCCAGGCTCAGGACAGGCTCAGGACAGTCTTAAGCAAGGTTCAAGCCAGGCTCAGGGCAGGTTCAGGACAGGCTCAAGACAGGTTCAGGACAGGTTCAAGACAGGTTCAGGACAGGTTCAAGCCAGGCTGAAGACAGGTTCAGGACAGTCTTAAGCAAGGTTCAAGCCAGGCTCAGGACAGGCCCAGGACAGGTTCAGGACAGGCTCAAGACAGGCTCAAGACAGGCTCAAGCCAGGCTCAGGGCAGGTTCAGGACAGGCTCAAGCCAGTTGTATTGGTCCGTCTGCACAATTAAGAGCACAATCAACCATATCTTTAAAATAGGAATGTTCCTCATTTAACTTACATTTATAACAAAGTTCTAAGTAACTAAAATGATGACAACTGGAAAGTTGAACATTTTAACATAGAGGTTGAATGATATTGACTCACATCAGGAACAAGCCAGTAGGAAACAATTAGAGCAGTGATTCCCAAAGTGTGGGCCGCAGCCCCCTGGTGAGCCGTCGCGGTACTGCAGGTGGGCCGTGAGAGGTCATTAAAATTAAATGTTTTAAATCCTCGAACCTTTTAAAATATGTTTTTAAATACTGTAAAATATTCATGACATGATTAAAAACATTAAGAAGTAACAAAACAAATCAGTTAAGTTATATAAGTGTTATAAGGTGTCACCTTATTTGTTGACCCCTTACATTAATGTCAGAACATAGCTTCTAGTCCTGTATGTTGATCACAGTTGTGATTAAAGATTTCAGTGGGCTGTGAAGATTTTTCACATTTCAAATTGGGCCTTGGTATTCTGAAGTTTGGGAATGGCTGAATTAGAGGATCTGAATCATTTTCCATCTTCTGTTACCTTCATAAGGATAACTGAAGGTTTCCCTAAAAACTAAAGACTGCAGTTCCTCTACAGACCACTAGAGACCACAGTTCCTCTACCGACCACTAGAGACTGCAGTTCCTCTACCGACCACTAGAGGCTGCAGTTCCTCTACCGACCACAAGAGACTACAGTTCCTCTACCGACCACTAGAGACTGCAGTTCCTCTACCGACCACTAGAGGCTGCAGTTCCTCTACCGACCACTAGAGGCTGCAGTTCCTCTACCGACCACTAGAGACTGCAGTTCCTCTACCGACCACTAGAGACTGCAGTTCCTCTACCGACCACAAGAGACTACAGTTCCTCTACCGACCACAAGAGACTACAGTTCCTCTACCGACCACAAGAGACTACAGTTCCTCTACCGACCACTAGAGACTGCAGTTCCTCTACCGACCACTAGAGACTGCAGTTCCTCTACCGACCACTAGAGACTACAGTTCCTCTACCGACCACTAGAGGCTGCAGTTCCTCTACCGACCACAAGAGACTACAGTTCCTCTACCGACCACTAGAGACTGCAGTTCCTCTACCGACCACTAGAGACTGCAGTTCCTCTACCGACCACAAGAGACTACAGTTCCTCTACCGACCACTAGAGACTGCAGTTCCTCTACCGACCACTAGAGACTGCAGTTCCTCTACCGACCACAAGAGACTACAGTTCCTCTACCGACCAGTAGAGACTGCAGTTCGTCTACTGACCACTAGACGCTACAGTTCCTCTACCGACCACTAGAGACTACAGTTCCTCTACCGACCACAAGAGGCTGCAGTTCCTCTACCGACCACTAGAGGCTGCAGTTCCTCTACCGACCACTAGAGGCTGCAGTTCCTCTACCGACCACTAGAGGCTGCAGTTCCTCTACCGACCACTAGAGGCCGCAGTTCCTCTACCGACCACTAGAGACTGCAGTTCTTCTACCGACCACTAGAGGCCGCAGTTCCTCTACCGACCACTAGAGGCCGCAGTTCCTCTACCGACCACTAGAGACTGCAGTTCCTCTACCGACCACAAGAGACTACAGTTCCTCTACCGACCAGTAGAGACTGCAGTTCGTCTACTGACCACTAGACGCTACAGTTCCTCTACTGACCACTAGAGACTACAGTTCCTCTACCGACCACAAGAGGCTGCAGTTCCTCTACCGACCACTAGAGGCTGCAGTTCCTCTACCGACCACTAGAGGCCGCAGTTCCTCTACCGACCACTAGAGACTGCAGTTCCTCTACCGACCACTAGAGACTACAGTTCCTCTACCGACCACTAGAGGCCGCAGTTCCTCTACCGACCACTAGAGGCTGCAGTTCCTCTACCGACCACTAGAGGCCGCAGTTCCTCTACCGACCACTAAAGACTACAGTTCCTCTACCGACCACTAAAGACTACAGTTCCTCTACCGACCACTAAAGACTACAGTTCCTCTACTGACCACTAGAGGCTGCAGTTCCTCTACCGACCAGTAGAGACTACAGTTCCTCTACCGACCACAAGAGGCTGCAGTTCCTCTACCGACCAGTAGAGACTGCAGTTCCTCTATCGACCACTAGACGCTGCAGTTCCTCTACCGACCACTAGAGGCCGCAGTTCCTCTACCGACCACTAGAGACTGCAGTTCCTCTACCGACCACAAGAGACTACAGTTCCTCTACCGACCAGTAGAGACTGCAGTTCGTCTACTGACCACTAGACGCTACAGTTCCTCTACTGACCACTAGAGACTACAGTTCCTCTACCGACCACAAGAGGCTGCAGTTCCTCTACCGACCACTAGAGACTGCAGTTCCTCTACCGACCACTAGAGACTGCAGTTCCTCTACCGACCACAAGAGACTACAGTTCCTCTACCGACCACTAGAGACTGCAGTTCCTCTACCGACCACTAGAGGCCGCAGTTCCTCTACCGACCACTAGAGGCTGCAGTTCCTCTACCGACCACTAGAGGCCGCAGTTCCTCTACCGACCACTAAAGACTACAGTTCCTCTACCGACCACTAAAGACTACAGTTCCTCTACCGACCACTAAAGACTACAGTTTCCTCTACTGACCACTAGAGGCTGCAGTTCCTCTACCGACCACTAGAGACTACAGTTCCTTACCGCAAAGAGCTGCAGTTCCTCTACCGACCACTAGAGACTGCAGTTCTTCTACCGACCACTAGAGGCCGCAGTTCCTCTACCGACCACTAGAGGCCGCAGTTCCTCTACCGACCACTAGAGACTGCAGTTCCTCTACCGACCACAAGAGACTACAGTTCCTCTACCGACCAGTAGAGACTGCAGTTCGTCTACTGACCACTAGACGCTACAGTTCCTCTACTGACCACTAGAGACTACAGTTCCTCTACCGACCACAAGAGGCTGCAGTTCCTCTACCGACCACTAGAGGCTGCAGTTCCTCTACCGACCACTAGAGGCGCAGTTCCTCTACGACACTAGACGCAGTTTCCTCTACCGACCCTAGAGACTGCAGTTTCCTCTAACCGACCACTAGAGACTACAGTTCCTCTACCGACCACTAGACGCAGTTCCTCTACCGACCACTAGAGGCTGCAGTTCCTCTACCGACCACTAGAGGCCGCAGTTCCTCTACCGACCACTAAAGACTACAGTTCCTCTACCGACCACTAAAGACTACAGTTCCTCTACCGACCACTAAAGACTACAGTTCCTCTACTGACCACTAGAGGCTGCAGTTCCTCTACCGACCAGTAGAGACTGCAGTTCCTCTACCGACCACTAGAGGCTGCAGTTCCTCTACCGACCAGTAGAGACTGCAGTTCCTCTATCGACCACTAGACGCTGCAGTTCCTCTACTGACCACTAAAGACTGCAGTTCCTCTACTGACCACTAGACGCTGCAGTTCCTCTACTGACCACAAGAGGCTGCAGTTCGCCCTTTAATGACAAGCTTCGAGTAAAAGCAAAGAAATTTTTCAACTTTTCAAAAAATTTTTAATTAAAAGAACCTGAGATAGTCAAGGATATCAAATCATTACAATATAAAAACCAAAATGATGAGCAGGTGGCGATGCTACAGAGGAAAATGTTCACTTTTAAACTCAATAAACTGCATTTTATTTTTAATATTGTTTATTTTTTCCCCAGTCAAAGGATCAGTGATTGGTTTTAGGGAAAGGGTTGAAGTCTGCATTTACATGTGATGGTTAATGTTAGACATCTTGGTTAGGCTCCACCCACCCTGTGGCTCCCCATGAAGCTTGTCCAGAAGATGGATGGTGGGACACTGAGGTTAGGGTAAGGGACTCAGAAATGTCCCCATAGATATATTTAGACAAATGATTCTATACGCCGACCGTCAAATAGAATTAATTGTTGTAATCTCACTTTTTAAAATGTGCCACTTAACAAGAAAAGAGACATAATTAAATTTGTGACCTTGAGAATTAAAAACATGATGAATGAAAGACTCTTAGACAACAGCTGAAAGTGTATGATGAAGAGGAGGGTTATGGAAAGAGGATCAGTGCAGTGACACGCAGACTCAATAACAACATAAATGTAGTCTTCTGCTATCTTTTTATCAGAGGTGGACCCACAGATTGATGACAGGAAGTGAGGAGGTTCAGAGGCAAGTCCCAGAAGACTCAAATTCAGATCAGAGCCAGTTTACGGAGAGCCTGGTGCACTGATACTAAGCCCAGCATCCTGAAAGAGCTTTCAATTCACAAAAAGGGTGCTAATGAACTAGTCCTTCATGAACGGGAATTATTACTTTACCGCTAAATGGCTAACGTAGAGTATGGACTTACACCTGGATGAAGGCAAAAAAGCCCCCCAAAAAAGCTAAGCCTCACCCCCTCAATGCCAGGCCAGTGTGGAAGTGGAAACGTACAGTTACTCTACAAACCACTAGAGGCCGCAGTTCCTCTACCGACCACTAGAGGCTGCAGTTCCTCTACCGACCACTAGAGGCCGCAGTTCCTCTACTGACCTCTAGAGGCCGCAGTTCCTCCACCGACCACTAGAGGCTGCAGTTCCTCTACCGACCACTAGAGGCCGCAGTTCTTCTACTAACCACTAGAGGCTGCAGTTCCTCTACTGACCACTAGAGGCCGCAGTTCCTCTACCGACCACTAGAGGCCGCAGTTCCTCTACCGACCACTAGAGGCCGCAGTTCCTCTACCGACCACTAGAGGCCGCAGTTCTTCTACCTACGACTAGAGGTTGCAGTTTTTCTACTGACCACTAGAGGCATCAGTTGACTTGTAGTCTTCATACCCTTCCTAACGCTAGTAAGACAGGGTTCAACTCCTGGCGAATGGAGAACACATTAAGATCTCTTCACACTCTCCTTCTAAGCGTGCCAGCAACAAGGGACGATATCATCACTGTGATGAAATCAAGCACTTTTGTTCCTCCCTTTTTTTGGGCCATGGTGGGTTGAAAACTTTTAATCAGGTGTATTTCCATTTGGTTTTCCTCTTGAATTTGAAACTTAGACAAACCAAGACGATGTGAAGAGTTGAGGTTTTAGATTGCTATGAATGTTTGATAGTTCACCAAAGATGCTCCCTCTCATCATTTGTCCTACGTTGTGCTCTCTCCCAGCCTAAATCCTTCAGGTTTAGTTTTTTGTCATGAATGCTTGATTTTAGAAGCAATGCACACAAATCTCTTATAAATGAAAGTGACTGTAAATTAGTTCTGAATGAGACTTTTATAATCAAAGTATTTGCAATTAATTTAAAAATTTGTTGGTAATAGTCATTACTGGGAGGTGAAGCAGTGGTGGTGATCCACAGGGCTGACACCCTGGACACATAATATGTCCTGAATGGCTCATTGTTGCATCAGTATGCCCTCAGAGAGCTGGGAGGGGGCTGAGGACAGGGACACCTGGCCCTCTTTGCTCACGGTGCTGTCCTGGACCTGAAGTTGGAGAAGCAGATGGATGGTACAACGCAGGTCAAGTTCAGACTCGAGCTGAGGCGAGCCAAGCCAGCATAACAGAGTATCAGGATCAGTTGAGGGAAAAAATAATTAAATTCTTTTAAATTTGCTCTTGTCCACCAAATTTCAATGTCTCTTCTTGACAGGAAAATAATTTCGGAGCACCACCTGGCTGTGTATGAGGACCTCTGCTTCTTAAATCTACACGCTCCTACTCAGCATCATCATGTGGTAATTCAACAAAATTCAGTTTATATGCAGACAACACTCTGATTTACGTTCCCAGACAGAATTCCTGATTGTTTGGGTTTTTTTTTGGAGGAACTATTTCGAGTATCTCAGCTGCAGCAGCTGGACGTTAACATTCTTCTGCTCTCTGGTCTTCTGGTCCTGAAAGTAATTTCTTCATACATGAAGCAACCAACTTCCTCCCGCGTTATGATCATAATCAGATGCATCCATCACAGCGAGGTCTGCGTTTGGAGGTAAATGGTCCTAGAGACTGATGAGAAGTCCCAGCGAGCCACTGCTCCGGCGCCCGGACACATTAATCTCCTCCAGGCCTGCTGGCTCACTGTCGAGTTCTTCGTTCAGCTCAGACTCGTTCAGCTGAGACTTAATCAGCTCCTTCTTTCCTCAGAGCTGAACAGACTGAAGCCAATGAGTTCTGGCTGTTTTAGACTTTCAGTTCATCAAAACATCAGCAGCTTCATTTATGTCCTGATATGAGCAACCATCCCGCAGAGACCAGCATCCTGCAGAGACCAGCATCCTGCAGAGACCAGCATCCTGCAGAGACCACCAGACTGAAGAGACCACCTCCCTGCAGAGACCACCTCCCTGTAGAGACCACCTCCCTGCAGAGACCACCTTCCTACAGAGACCACCTCCCTGCAGAGACCACAAGACTGAAGAGACCACCAGACTGAAGAGACCACCTCCCTGCAGAGTCCACCATCCTGTAGAGACCACCTCCCTGCAGAGACCACCTCCCTGAAGAGACCACCTCCCTGCAGAGACCACCTCCCTGAAGAGACCACCAGAATAAAGAGACCACCGCCCTGTAGAGACCACCTCTCTGCAGAGACCACCTCCCTGCAGAGACCACCATCCTGCGAAGACCACCAGCCGGCAGAGACCACCAGACTGAAGAGACCACCTCCCTGCAGAGTCCGCCATCCTGTAGAGACCACCTCCCTGCAGAGACCACCTCCCTGCAGAGACCAACTTCCTGAAGAGACCACCTCCCTGCAGAGACCACCTCCCTGAAGAGACCACCAGAATAAAGAGACCACCGCCCTGTAGAGACCACCTCCCTGCAGAGACCACCTCCCTGCAGAGACCACCTCCCTGAAGAGACCACCAGAATAAAGAGACCACCACCCTGTAGAGACCACCTCCCTGCAGAGACCACCTCCCTGCATAGACCACCTCCCTGCATAGACCACCTCCCTGCACAGACCACCATCCTGCAGAGACCACCTTCCTACAGAGACCACCATCCTGCAGAGACCACCTTCCT
This sequence comes from Hirundichthys speculiger, assembly GCA_018398805.1. Taxonomy (NCBI): domain Eukaryota; kingdom Metazoa; phylum Chordata; class Actinopteri; order Beloniformes; family Exocoetidae; genus Hirundichthys; species Hirundichthys speculiger. Next base: position 64,050 of record JAGFBZ010002463.1, on the reverse strand, counting down.
ACAGAGACCACCTCACTGCAGAGACCACCTCCCCGCAGAGACCACCATCCTGCAGAGACCACCTCCCTGCAGAGACCACCATCCTGCAGAGACAACCTCCCTGCACAGACCACCATCCTACAGAGACCACCTTCCTACAGAGACCACCTCCCTGAAGAGACCACCAGAATAAAGAGACCACCGCCCTGTAGAGACCACCTCCCTGCAGAGACAACCTCCCTGCACAGACCACCATCCTGCAGAGACCACCTTCCTACAGAGACCACCTCCCTGCAGAGACCACCTCCCTGCACAGAGACCACCCCCACCACCCCTGCAGACCACCATCCTGCAGAGACCACCTTCCCAGACACCATCCTGCAGAGACCCACCTTCCTACAGACCACCTCATGCAGACCACCTCCCTGCAGAGACCACCATCCTGCAGAGACCACCTCCCTGCAGAGACCACCATCTCATCCTGCAGAGACAACCTCCCTGCACAGACCACCATCCTACAGAGACCACCTTCCTACAGAGACCACCTCCCTGCAGAGACCACCATCTTGCAGAGACCACCTCCCTGCATAGACCACCTCCCTGCAAAGACCACCATCCTGCAAAGACCACCTTCCTGCGGAGACCAGCATCCTGCAGAGACCACCTCCCTGCAGAGACCACCTCCCTGCACAGACCACCATCCTGCAGAGACCACCTCCCTGCAGAGACCACCATCCTGCAGAGACCACCTCCCTGCATAGACCACCTCCCTGCAAAGACCACCATCCTGCAAAGACCACCTTCCTGCAGAGACCACCATCCTACGGAGACCAGCATCCTGCAGAGACCACCTCCCTGCAGAGACCACCAGAATGAAGAGACCACCCTGCAGAGACCACCTCCCTGAAGAGACCACCAGAATGAAGAGACCACCTCCCTGTAGAGACCACCTCCCTGCAGAGACCACCTCCCCATGAAGAGACCACCAGAATAAAGAGACCACCGCCCTGTAGAGACCACCTCTCTGCAGAGACCACCTCCCTGCAGAGACCACCATCCTGCGAAGACCACCAGCCTGCAGAGCCACCACTGAAGAGACCACCTCCCTGCACTCCCCAGTAGAGACCACCTCCCTGCAGAGACCACCTCCCTGCAGAGACCAACCTCCCTGAAGAGACCACCTCCCTGCAGAGACCACCTCCTGAAGACCACCCCCTGAGAGACCTAAAGATACCACCCGCCTGTAGAGACCACCTCCCTGCGAGACAACTCCCTGCACAGACCACCATCCTGCAGAGACCACCTCTACAGAGACCACCTGCAGAGACCACCTGCAGAGACCACACAGAGACACCACCTCCCTGCAGAGCCACTGCAGACCCCTCCTGCAAAGACCACCTTCTGCAGAGACCACCTCCCAGAGCAGAGACCACCTTCCTACAGAGACCACCTCACTGCAGAGACACCTCCCTGCAGAGACCACCATCCTGCAAAGACCACATTTCTACAGAGACCACCTTCCTACAGAGACCACCATCCTGCAGAGACCACCTTCCTACAGAGACCACCTCACTGCAGAGACCACCTCCCTGCAGAGACCACCATCCTGCAGAGACCACCTCCCTGCAGAGAAGTCAGTTTTTTGAAAGTTGTCATAATTTTAAGTCAAAAAGCCACAAAGTTACAGTTGTAACTTTGTGTAAAAATGTGCAATTGCAAAAAAGTTTTGATTTTCTGATAAAATATTAAAATAGGACATACATTTACATTTAAGAACTTTTTATGACTTTTTATGACAAAATAACCTTTTGGAGATGAAGTTTCATTATCAGAACATAACTAAAATCTGGTATTCTATACACAGTAAGTCCTGAATTTTATATTACGTTAAAAAAGATAGGATAGAAGATGTGATTTAATACTTTAAATCACTTTAATAATTCTTTCCAACACCAGATCCCTGGTACATAAAACGGACAAGCTGGAATTACAACTCGCTGAAAACCGCTATGAGGATCATCTGCACCCTCTCCCCTCCCTGTCAGACATTTACACCTCAGCAGAACCACTAACATCATGAAGGACAGCCCCCCCCACCAGCTCTGACCTGTTGGACCTGTTGCCCTCAGGAAGATGCTACAGGGTCATCAAGTCCAAAACCAACAGACTAAAAAACAGCTTCTTCCCCAAAGCCATAACTGCCTTGAACCAGTCTGTGCAATATTCCACCAGATGTGTAAACTAAAAAAAAAAAAAAAAAAAAGGCACCTGTATATAATATCTGTTATGCCATCTCAGCAGGGTTATTATAGTTAACGAAAACTAAGACTAAAACTAAAACTAGCAATGAAAAAATATTTCAGTTAACTGAAATAAAAATAAAAACTACAATTAAAAAAAAACGAAAAACTAAATAAAAACTACAATGAAGGATGTAAAACTAACTAAAAACTAAACTGAATTGTAGATAATTCAGCTTCGTTTTCGTTGTCGTTTCGTTTCTCCCCTCGCTTACTGCCATAGAATTACTGCCTGTCCTGCAGCAGCCGCTATGATACCTCCCTCCAGAGAGGGGGCAGCATAGCGTATATAGACCTTTTCGGGCCAGCCCCCCGGAAGTACCCCGTCCGCCATTGTTGGAGGGTGCTACAGAGCATAGATATCTATAAGAAAGGCTAGATGGCTCGAGGCGGAGTCACCAGCGTCCCTACACGGCGGCCCATCTTACTACAGCATAGCAGGCTGGTACGCCCTAGGTAGCTGTCGGAAGTGAGTTATCTGCATAATCAAAAATACTCTTAACTCGCTGAAATCTTGACTGATTTCCAAGCGTTTTTGTTATTACAAACCTTAATAGCGTGGGCTATGAGTCGGGATGCTTGGACATGTTGAAATTTCTACTTTTGTTTGAGAAAAAAGACTTAATCGTTCAGCACAGTTGTTTTGGATTTCTATTCAGTTGTTTTTGGTTAGGAAGTTAGGTTTAGAAACCTGTTTTTCTGTTTCCTTTTATTTGGGTGATAGGCAAGCCAGATTAAAACCCAGCTTGTTTTGTTTATCTTTTTTTAGGCGATGCTCACCCTGAGCTATTTAATTTCGTGTGGGTAAATAAAAAACCCTTGTTGTTTTGGACTGCATTCGTTGTCTTGTGATTCGTTTCGGAAAGTGGGGAGGAGAGAGGGATCCTTATGCTATGTTCTGGTAGTCCCTTGGCCGGGGCATAACAGACCTGTACATGGCATCATCAGTTCATCAATATAAATGTCAGTGCATAGTATGTTGCCTATTATGAAGGAAGATACATTTTAAAGGTCAGGTAGAGGAACACAGAGATTAAATATTTTTATTTGTCAAAGATTTAGAAAATATAATTTCATGTTAGCACCTCATTTTGTTTCAACTACTGTGAACTTTGTTAAATTAACTCACGTGTCTTCATCTTGGATATTTAGGCCATCATATAGAAAGCATAAGCATAAAGATGTGCTCAAAGGGCGCCCCCTTCTCAGGGGCCAGGACCAGGGGACCAGGGGCATAACAAAATAAATACATATATGTTAATGTTTGTGGTTGTTATAGTTATCATTATAATAGAAATATTACTATATAACATACATGGAATGATTAAATGTTTTATATATATAAATGATTTAATAAAACTACCTTGTGTGTGTAGTCCTATAGCTATTGCTCTCTACCTAGCTGCTTAATGTTTATTTATCCATATTAAAATTATTCTTGAGTATGCAGGAACATAACTACAACTCTGAGGTTTATAACAAACCAAACCGTTTTGAAAATCGGTTTAAAATTAAGCAATCTGTGGTTATTGAAATGCTTCATGCACCATAGACTTTGATGTATGAGTGGGCGAGCTGCCTGTGGCAAGATGGCCGCTAACAGCGTGCGTGAGCCATCTAGTGTTATATATATATATATATATATATATATATATATATATATATATATATATATATATATATATATATATATATATATATCAGCTCGCAGATTAACCAGTGTTTTTCTCTTTCTACAAATATATATTTTTATAATGTCGAGTCGGTCGAGTGGGAATAATGTTCCGTCATAAACTGTGCCAACAATGTGTGAAAATTCGACAATGGAAGAAGAAGTATGCCGAAGACTGCCTTGTTTGCAGACAAGAAGTTAGGAAGACGTGGGTGAAAATATCAACAGAAAGAACTTTTGTTCCAAATGAATACAGCCGGGGTGAGTTTTCGTTAACATTCAATCTCGTACTACTCATAGTCTCGCTGAGAGTCCTGGACGATTCTGGCCAAAAGAACAGCAGTATGAGGCTACTGTAGCCCTCGGCACTAGCACAAGACTATAAATGAATGAATTAATGAATGAATGACTTAGGAGAATGATAAAATAAATTAAATATAACATTAACACATAGCCTAATTTACCGCTCGCGTTAACATTACAGCAGCATAATCTTTATGGCTTGTTTGACGTTAGTTTATAGCCAGCGTTCCACAGTTTTTAGTGTTTGATTATGGGAATAGATCATGCTATTTCCATAACCAATCATTAAAAACAGCGATAAACTACCTTCATCTGTAACTGGAGGCCACTGCCTAACATCATCAATCCAAGACATGTCTGTGTTATCCGTAACAGATCCTCCACGCTGCTGTGTTTGGGTTAGTTGATGGAGCACCGCACACTCCAGTTATGGCGGGGCCACTAGGGGGCGCATGTCCACAATTTTCAAGTCAAAAAAGGTGTATAATCTGCTGCTACTGCAAGAAGAAGAAAAAACTAAAACTAAGACTAAAACTAAATAAAAACTAAACTGAAACTAGTCAATTCCTCAAAATAAAAACTAAACTAAAACTACTAAATTACTTGTTGAACTAACTAAAACTAAACTGAAATAAAAAAGCAAACTGGAAAACTAAATCAAAATAAAAACTAAAGAAAATTTCAAAACTATAATAACCTTGCATCTCAGGACTTGTCTGTGCACCTTACATCCTCATACCCCCCCCTTCTTTTATTCGTACTACCTCGATTATCAGCACTATTTTGCTCTACATTGCATATCTTTGTACACTGATCCACACTGTTTTGTACTTTGCACTCTTTTTTGCACTGTAACTGGAGTTGCTGCTTTTAATCTCATTGTACCTATGAACAGTGACAATAAAGGACTCTATTCTTCTATTCTATACCAATAAGGTGTGATTTAGAGATTTTCCAGCAGCATCAGTGTGATCATGTTGAGTGTGAAACACCACTGATCTCCACGTAGCAGACAGCTTTGGTGTCTGGTCCACTGATCCCTGCAGATATCACTGCTGGGGGGGGGGGGTCCGGGGGGGTCTGTGTTGATGGATGGACAAACACACAGCTGATCCATCGCTCCACTAACAGGAGGCGACACCATAATCTGCTCGCTTGTTGGCTTAACGGGGACGCCGATACTGCATCGACCCAAGAGTCAGCCGCAGCAGGCCGTTGTTAACTGGCCACATGTCACTCATGAGTCTCAGAGCGGTCCTTACCTGGACGACCCAACCAAACCTGAGCCCACCTACCCACAGTCGGGGACAACTGGGTCCTTACCGGGATGGGGGGCTGACGTCTCTTTGTTTTTCAAGGACCCAACCAAACCTAACCCTAACTGGGGTGTCTGTCCTGAGACAGAGACCCCAGTAACACTATGGTCCTGAGACAGACACCCCAGAACACCATGGTCCTGAGACAGACACCCCAGAAAACCATGGTCCTGAGACAGAGACCCCAGAATACCATGGTCCTGAGACAGAGACCCCAGAACACCATGGTCCTGAGACAGACACCCCAGAAAACCATGGTCCTGAGACAGACACCCCACAACACCATGGTCCTGAGACAGAGACCCCAGAACACCGTGGTCCTGAGACAGAGACCCCACAACACCGTGGTCCTGAGACAGAGACCTCAGAATACTGTGGTCCTGAGACAGAGACCCCAGAATACTGTGGTCCTGAGACAGAGACCCCACAACACCATGGTCCTGATACAGAGACCCCAGAATACCATGGTCCTGAGACAGAGACTCCAGAACACCGTGGTCCTGAGACAGAGACCCCACAACACCATGGTCCTGAGACAGAGACCCCACAACACCATGGTCCTGAAACAGAGACCCCAGAACACCGTGGTCCTGACACAGAGATCCCATAACACCGTGGTCCTCAGACAGAGACCCCAAAACACCATGGTCCTGAGACAGAGACCCCAGAACTCCATGGTCCTGAGACAGAGACCCCAGAACACCATGGTCCTGAGACAGAGACCCCAGAACTCCATGGTCCTGAGACAGAGACCCCAGAACACCATCAACACCTGAACGGATCCCGGCCCTCAGATCCACCTGAGAGGACCCCGGCCCTCAAATCCATTAGAGAGGACCCCAGCCCTTAGATCCACCTGAGAGGACCCCATCCCTCCCGAGCCTCAGATCCACCAGAGAGGACCCCAGCCCTCCCGAGCCTCAGATCCACCTGAGCGGACCCCGGCCCTCCCCGTCCTGCTGCTGGACTCCGGTTGGTCCTGTGGGAAACTGGCAGCTGAGTAATGGAGGGCTTCCTGCCCGTCTCTGTTTAATAACCACAGGGCTGGTTTGGTGTCGGCGGTGCTCTGCGGTCCCACGCTCCCTGAACACATCGGAGTCTCCCGTATCACTTCAGGACCACCCACGCCTTGTTAAACCCCACTTTGTTAGCACGCCTCGTCCTCTGACAGTTAAGGAAGTGACGAATGGCCATTATTATGGAAAGAAGGTTACTTTTCTGCGAGGCTAGCAGCACCGTGGTGGCGACGGCGGGGCCCACCGGCTGCTCCATCACTGTCAGGGAAACTAATGATAAGATATCATAAGACACAGGACGGCCGTGTTAAGATGGAGTGGCCCCCGGGAGAGCCTTCATCAGCCGCCGCCCGTCCGGCTCTGCATTCATCTTGATTCTGCATCCGCTCACACTTACTTTGCTTCACACTCACAAAAATACATCAAACACAAGGAGCGTTTCCATGAGGACAGATGCTCTGGCACGTTAGGGGTGAATAATTACGATAAAAGGGTCTTCATTCCTGAGGAACTGTGGCAGAAAACGGCAGCAAGATGAAGTTGAAATTCAGAACAAATCCAGACTCCACTGCTGTCACTGCTGTGGACCTGGAGACGTGAGAGCTGAGTGAAGTTCTGGCAGATAAGAGCTCCGGCACAGGACATGACATCACCACTGAGGAGAGACCCTAACCCTAACTGGAACCAGTTCACTGGGACTAGTGGACTGGGGCCAATTGACTGGGGCCAGTGGAGCGGGACCAGTTGACTGGGACCAGTTGATGGAGACCAGTTGACTGGGGCCAGTGGAGTGGAACCAGTTGACTTGGACCAGTGCACTGGGAACAGTTGACTGGGACTAGTTGATGGAGACCAGTTGACTGGAACCAGTTCACTGGGGCCAGTGGACCGGGACCAGTTGACTGGAACCAGTTCACTGGAGCCAATGGACCAGGACCAGTTCACCGGGGCCAGTTAACTGGAATCAGTTCATTGGAACCAGTTGACTGGGACCAGTTGACTGGGGCCAGTTGACTGGGACCAGTTGACTGGGGCCAGTTGACTGGGACCAGTTCACTGGGACCAGAAGACTGGGGTCAATTGACTGGGTCCAGTGAACTGGAACCAGTTGACCGGGGCCAGTTGACTGGTACCAGTTGACTGGGGCCAGTTGACCGTGACTAGTTGACTGGGGCCAGTTGACTGGGACCAGAAGACTGGGGTCAATTGACTGGGACCAGTTGACTGGGGCCAGTTGACCAGGACCAGTGGAACCAGTGGAGCGGGACCAGTTCACTGGAACCAGTTCACTGGGATCAGTTGACTGTGGCCAGTTGACTGGAACCAGTTCACTGGGACCAGTGGACCGGGACCAGTTCACCGGGGCCAGTTGACTGGAACCAGATGACTGGGACCAGTTGACTGGGACCAGTGCAGTGGGAACAGTTGACTGGAACCAGTTCACTGGGGCCAGTGGACCGGGACCAGTTGACTGGAACCAGTTCACTGGAGCCAATGGACCGGGACCAGTTCACCGGGGCCACTTAACTGGAATCAGTTCATTGGAACCAGTTGACTGGGACCAGTTGACTGGGGCCAGTTGACTGGGACCAGTTCACTGGGATCAGAAGACTGGGGTCAATTGACTGGGTCCAGTGGACTGGAACCAGTTGACTGGTACCAGTTGACCGGGACTAGTTGACTAGGGCCAGTTGACCATGGCCAATTGACTGGGGTCAGTGGAGCAGGACCAGTTGACTGGGACCAGTTGATCAGGGCCAGTGGAACCAGTGGAGCGGGACCAGTTGACTGGGGCCAGCTGACTGGGGCCAGTTGAACCAGTGGAGCGGGACCAGTTGACTGGGACCAGTTGACTGGAACCAGTTCACTGGGATCAGTTGACTGTGGCCAGTTGACTGGAACCAGTTCACTGGGACCAGTGGACCGGGACCAGTTCACCGGGGCCTGTTGACTGGAACCAGGTGACTGGGGCCAGTTGACTGGGGCCAGTGGACTGGAACCAGTTTACTGGGACCAGTGGACTGGGACCAGTTCACTGGGGCCAATTGACTGGGGCCAATTGACTGGGGCCAGTGGACTGGGGCCAGTGGACTGGGACCAGTGGACTAGGGCCAATTGACTGGGTCCAGTGCAGGGTTATTATAGTTAACGAAAACTAAGACTAAAACGAAAACTAGCAATGAAAAAATATTTCAGTTAACTGAAATAAAAATAAAAACTACAATTAAAAAAAAAACGAAAACTAAATAAAAACTACAATGAAGGATGTAAAACTAACTAAAACTAAACTGAATTGTAGATAAATTCAGCTTCGTTTTCGTTGTCGTTTCGTTTTCTCCCTCGATTACTGCCATAGAGATTACTGCCTGTCCTGCAGCAGCCGCTATGATACCCTCCCTCCAGAGAGGGGGCAGCATAGCGGATATAATCTGCTGCATACTGCAAGAAGAAGGTACTTAGCGGGCATTTTATGATTTGCTAGAAATGGCTAAAGCTGCAGGTCGCATTTTCTCTATGTGTGGACTTCTATCGTCGGGTCTGAGAAATCGGACTACGACTTCACTTGAGCAGCGTGTTTTTCTAAAGATTAACAAAAAGTTACTGCACTAAAGGTGTGTGTGTGTCTGTGTGAGAGCGAGTCGTCTCCACAATGGAGACCATTTTCGTAGAGATATCCTAATGGTGAATTTCATTTCAGTTAAAACAATTCCATGTTGTTCCATTGTTAAATAAAAGTTCAAACAAAAGTTTAATAGATTTACATTCAGAAATCTTTGACGAGTAGTGCAAAAAACATCTATTTTATTTTCATATTTACAATCTTTTACTCTGGCAGATATGAAGCATTTTTCAGCCCTTTTCAGTTATAAGAGTGTCACATGTCAACGTTTTTTTTTTGTTTTTTTTTTAAAAGTAACATTTTGCCTTGTTTTTGGAGGTTCATAACTGTTTTTGTGTACTAAGGTTTTTCCACAACTTCATTCTGGAATACAGACCCTTTTAAGTTTTATTTTTGATTTACCTGCAGGTGTTGGTTATAGAAAGAAATTAAAAGGACTTGATGATAAATCATATTTGGTGTCATACATTCTTTCATCCTTTCCAGCTTCTACAAGTCAAGGCGTTCTCTTAATACCTGAAAAACTAAAACTAAGACTAAAACTAAATAAAAACTAAACTGAAACTAGTCAATTCCTCAAAATAAAAACTAAACTAAAACTACTAAATCACTTGTTGAACTAACTAAAACTAAACTGAAATAAAAAAGCAAACTGGAAAACTAAATAAAAATAAAAACAAAAGAAAATTTCAAAACTATAATAACCTTGGTCCAGTGGACTGGAACCGGTTGACAGGAACCAGTTCTCTCGGACCAGTTGACTGGAACCAGTTCACCGGGGCCAGTTGACTGGAACCAGGTGACTGGGGCCAATTGACTGGGGCCAGTGGCCTGGGACCAGTTGACTGTAAGCAGTTGACTGGGGCCAGTGGACCAGGACCAGTTGACAGGGACCAGTTGACTGGGGCCAGTTGACTGGGACCAGGTGACTTGGACCATGTGACTGGGGCCAGGACGTAGGAGTTTAAACCAGCCTTAACCCACGGAGGTTAGACTGAGGTGACCAGCTGGTCCAGTAGAGCTCCACTGGTCCTGGTTTCAGATCCAGCAGCACTTGTTTAAATGTGGTCTTGGTAGGATGAATGTAAAGGGACGTTCATGAGCACATGTTCAGAAACATGTGGTGATGTCACCATATGATCAGAAACATGTGGTGATGTCACCATATGATCAGAAACATGTGGTGATGTCACCATATGATCAGAAACATGTGGTGATGTCACCATGGGGGTAAAAGAACTGAAGCCACCTGATAAAGAAGAATGGACCAAGACTTGTCCAGAACCAGAGACAGATAATGTCAGACAGAAAACCAGTGCTTCCAGTCAGTGCTACTGAGGATAAACCACATCGACTATTGTTATTATCTGTTTTTATCAAAGATCAGATGATTTTAATGTTTTCTGATGTTTCTCCATTAGTCTGGACCATACAGACAGAACCTGGACTCTCCTAACAGACAAGGTTCTACAGCAGTTCTGGGTGAAGTTTACTGGTTTCTGATTCACCTGAGCAGAAACATCATTCTGGGTTTTTGTTGTTTCTGTTTCTCAGTGAAGGACTTCAGTTTTAAATGAGGGAAGCGTCTCCAGACTCTCCTCCTCTGATGGACGGATTACCGGCTCAGACCGGTTCTCCGTGGGTTTCATTACCGCCTCCTGTGGATTAACGAGGAGCCGGGAGCTGGAGTTTCACTCCCAGATCTGAGATGGAGGCGTCTAATGGCGTGTTTGAGGAGGACTTTGGTTTTAATTACCACTCACATGCAGGAGGAAGGAGGCGTCTTCAGCTCCACGCTGCTTCTGCTTCAGAGTTCATTTCAAAACAAATCAAACACAGATCTGATAATTGAATCTTTGTTTGCTCATCAGCCTTTGTTACAGAGAGGAAATATAAAACTGCAGAAGAAGAACAGACGTGAATACACAGAAATATCTGGACAGATGAAACATCTTCAGGCCTCAAACTGAGCTGCACAACATCCAGCTGAGAAAACAGCAGCAGAGCAGTCAGAAGTTTGGACCTGGTACCAAAACCAGCCGGACTGGTACCAAAACCAGCTGGATGGTACCAAAACCAACTGGACTGGTACCAAAACCCAGCTTGACTGGTACCAAACCCAGCTGGACTGGTACCAAACCCAACTGGACTGGAACCAAAACCAACTGGACTGGTACCAAAACCAACTGGACTGGTACCAAACCCAGCTGGACTGGTACCAAAACCAAGTGGACCTGGTAATAAAACCAGCTGGACTGGTACCAAAACCAGCTGGACTGGTACCAAATCCAGCTGGATTGGTACCAAACCCAGCTGGACTGGTACCAAAACCAACTGGACGGGAACCAAAACCAGCTGGACTGGAACCAAACCCAGCTGGACTGGAACCAAAACCAGCTGGACTGGAACCAAAACCAGCTGGACTGGAACCAAAACCAACTGGACTGGTACCAAACCCAGCTGGACTGGTACCAAAACCAGCTGGACTGGTACCAAAACCAAGTGGACCTGGTAATAAAACCAGCTGGACTGGTACCAAAACCAGCTGGACTGGTACCAAATCCAGCTGGATTGGTACCAAACCCAGCTGGACTGGTACCAAAACCAACTGGACGGGAACCAAAACCAGCTGGACTGGAACCAAACCCAGCTGGACTGGAACCAAAACCAGCTGGACTGGAACCAAAACCAGCTGGACTGGAACCAAAACCAACTGGACTGGTACCAAACCCAGCTGGACTGGTACCAAAACCAGCTGGACTGGTACCAAAACCAACTGGACTGGTACCAAACCCAGCTTGACTGGTACCAAAACAAGCTGGACTGGAACCAAAACCAGCTGGACTGGAACCAAACCCAGCTGGACTGGTACCAAACCCAGCTGAACTGGTACCAAAACCAGCTGGACTGGAACCAAAACCAGCTGGACTGGTACCAAAACCAACTGGACGGGAACCAAAACCAGCTGGACTGGAACCAAACCCAGCTTGACTGGTACCAAACCCAGCTGGACTGGTACCAAAACCAACTGGACTGGTACCAAAACCAGCTGGACCTGGCAATAAAACCAGCTGGACTGGTACCAAACCCAGCTGGACTGGTACCAAAACCAGCTGGACTGGTACCAAAACCAGCTGGACTGGTATCAAAACCAACAGGAAATGGTACCAAACCCAGCTGGACTGGTACCAAAACCAGCTAGACCTGGTAATAGTCTGCAGGTGGATCACAGACTTCCTGTCTGACAGGAACCAGTATGTGAAGCTGGGAAAACACATCTGGAACTCGTGGTCCATCAGTACTGGACCCCCCAGGACTGTGGTCTTTCTCCTCTGCTCTTCTCCCAGTACACTAACAGCTGCACCTCCAGTCACCAGTCCGTCAAGCTCCTGAAGTTTGCGGATGACACCACCGTCATCGGACTCATCTCTGATGGTGACGAGTCCACCTACAGGTGGGAGGTTGACCACCTGGTGACCTGGTGCAGCCAGAACAGCCTTGAGCTCAACGCTCTAAAGACAGTGGAGATGGTTGTGGACTACAGGAAGAACTCAGCCCCACCTGCCCCCATCACCCCCTGGGACTCCACTACTGACACTGTGGAGTCTTTCTGCTTCCTGGGAACTGTCATCTCCCAGGACCTTCAGTGGGAGCTGAACATCAGCTCCCTCATCCAGAAAGCACAGCAGAGGATGTATCTTCCTGAGGCAGCTGCAGAAATTCAGTCTGCCGAAGACAATGATGGTGCAGTTCTACACAGCCATCATTGAGTCCATCCTCACCTCCTCCATCACCATCTGGTCTGCTGCTGCCACCGCCAAGGACAAGAGACCTGGACCTGGACTCCTCCAGGACCCTGAGGCCTGGACCTGGACTCCTCCAGGACCCTGAGACCTGGACCTGGACTCCTCCAGGACCCTGACCTGGACCTGGACCTGGACTCCTCCAGGACCCTGAGACCTGGACCTGGACTCCTCCAGGACCCTGAGACCTGGACCTGGACTCCTCCAGGACCCTGAGACCTGGACCTGGACTCCTCCAGGACCCTGAGACCTGGACCTGGACTCCTCCAGGACCCTGAAACCTGGACCTGGACTCCTCCAGGACCTTGAGACCTGGACCTGGACTCCTTCAGGACCCTGAGGCCTGGACCTGGACTCCTCCAGGACCCTGAGACCAGGACCTGGACTCCTCCAGGACCCTGAGGCCTGGACCTGGACTCCTCCAGGACCCTGAGCCTGGACCTGGACTCCTCCAGGACCCTGAGACCTGACCTGGCCTGGACCTGGACTCCTCCAGGACCCTGAGGACCTGACCTGGACTCCTCCAGGACCCTGAGACCTGGACCTGGACTCCTCCAGGACCCTGGACCTGGACCTGGACTCCTCCAGGACCCTGAGGACCTGGACCTGGACTCCTCCAGGACCCTCCTGGACCTGGACTCCTCCAGGACCCTGAGGCCTGGACCTGGACTCCTCCAGGACCCTGAGGCCTGGACCTGGACTCCTCCAGGACCCTGAGACCTGGACCTGGACTCCTCCAGGACCCTGAGACCTGGACCTGGACTCCTCCAGGACCCTGAGCCTGGACCTGGACTCCTCCAGGACCCTGAGACCTGGACCTGGACTCCTCCAGGACCCTGACCTGGACCTGGACTCCTCCCAGACCCTGAGACCTGGACCTGGACTCCTCCAGGACCTGAGACCAGGACCTGGACTCCTCCAGGACCCTGAGACCTGGACCTGGACTCCTCCAGGACCCTGAGACCTGGACCTGGACTCCTCCAGGACCCTGAGACCTGGACCTGGACTGCTGTCACATTGACAGAACTCAGAACACTATACGTTACATTAACGCTCAGTCTGGACTACCTGTTCATTTGCACATTTCATGGCACATCACTCTCGGTCGCTGTGTCCTCAATGCTAAAAAAAAAAAGAAAAAAAATTCTTGTGTATATATATTTATATCGCAATTTTTTAGTTTACATTGTTTGTATTTTTTATATTTTTATCGCATGAACCTTCATTGCCATAACAAATTCCTTGTATGTGTAAAATCGTACCTGGCAATAAAGTCTATTCTGATTCTGATTCTTATGTGCAATAATGCAAGGTGTGATAATACAATATAATACCACGTTCTATCTTTATTACTGGAACAGCAGAGCAAACGGCCCGGATCAACCGTCTCTGGTGACTTCTGCTGGGTTTGATGAACGACCCGCAGGCCACCAGCCGCAGGACCCAAACAAAATGGCCACGGAGCTGGTTGTGAGTCCTCCTCCTCCTACTCTGGGCTCGGCTGATAATAGAGCGGGGCTCCTGGCCGCCGATGAGGGTCCTCGACCACACTCAGACAAAAATTGACATCGTCTGGAGAGCGAAGCAATCAGCCGAGCCAGAGCCGCCAAGCATTTAGTTGTGATCGCAGCAAAATCTCCACCTTAAACAAGGCGGTTATTTCATTTTCCTTCCAGACGACTCCCTAAAAGAGTCATAGCGGAGGGATTTCCTACCTCAGCGAGCCTCCATCTGCCTCCTCCTCATCTTGTAGAGGAAGATGAGGCGAAGCTCCTGTTTTTCAGACAGGAAGCTCAGGAGATCAGAGCAGGTAAATGTGAAGGTGTGAAGGGAGGATCAATGGACAAACACACGGCAGAGACAGTTGTTGGTCCTACAGGGTCTGACACTGATGGGATCAAGTTCATGGTCGTCTCATAACACAAGGCTGGTGCTTCTGAATGTATAAAGGGCTGCCGATGCACAACCGAGCAGAACCCAGGAGCCCAGGACCAAGCGAGCAGAGCCACGGAGCCCAGGATAAACCAATCAAAGCCCAGGACCAAGCGAGCAGAGCCCAGGAGCCCAGGACCAACCGAGCAGAGCCCAGGACCAACCGAGCAGAGCCCAGGAGCAACTGAGCAGAGCCCAGAACCCAAGGAGCAACCAAGCACAGCCCAGGAGCAACCGAGCAGAGCCCAGGAGACCAGGACCAACCGAGCAGAGCCGAGGAGACCGGGACCAACTGAGCACAGTCCAGGAGTCCAGGAGCAACCGAGCAGAGCCCAGGAGCCCAGGAGCAACCGAGCAGAGCCACGGAGCCCAGGAGCGTCCAGGCAGAACCCAGGAGCCCAGGAGCAACTGAGCAGAGCCCAGGAGCCAAGGACCAAGCGAGCACACCCCAGGAGCCCAGGATCAACCGAGCAGAGCCCAGGAGTCCAGGAGCAACCGAGCAGAGCACAGGACCAACCGAGCAGAGCCCAGGACCCAAGGAGCAACTGAGCAGAGCCACGGAGCCCAGGAGCAACTGAGCAGAGCCCAGGAGTCCAGGAGCAACGGAGCAGAGCCCAGGAGCCCAGAACCAACCGAGCAGAGCCACGGAGCCCAGGAGCAACAGGGCAGAACCCAGGAGCCCAGGAGCAACTGAGCAGAGCCCAGGAGCCAAGGACCAAGTGAGCAGACCCCAGGAGCCCAGGACCAACCGAGCAGAGCCATGGAGCCCAGGAGCAACCGAGCAGAGCCCAGGAGACCAGGACCAACCAAGCAGAGCCCAGGAGAAACCAAGCAGAGCCCAGGACCAACCGAGCAGAGCCCAGGACCAACCGAGCAGAGCCCAGGACCAACCGAGCAGAGCCCAGGACCAACCGAGCAGAGCCCAGGACCCAAGGAGCGACCGAGCAGAGCCACGGAGCCCAGGAGCAACCGAGCAGAGCCCAGGAGTCCAGGAGCAACCGAGCAGGGCCCAGGAGTCCAGGAGCAACCGAGGAGAGCCCAGGAGCCCAGGGGCAATCAAGCAGAGCCCAGGACCAACCGAGCACAGCCCAGGAGCCCAGGAGCAACCGAGCAGAACCCAGGATTCCAGGAGCAACTGAGCAGAGCCCAGGAGCCAAGGACCAAGCGAGCAGACCCCAGGAGCCCAGGACCAACCGAGCAGAGCCCAGGAGCCCAGGAGCAACCAAGCAGAGCCCAGGAGAGACCCAGGACCAACCGAGCAGAGCCCAGGAGCCCAAGAGAAACCGAGCAGCCCAGGAGCCCAGGAGCAACCGAGCAGAGCCCACGGAGCCCAGGAGCAACCGAGCAGCCCAGGAGCAACCGAGCAGAGCCCAGGACCAACCAAGCACAGCCCAGGAGCCCAGGGGCAACCAAGCAGAGCCCAGGAGCAACCGAGCAGAGCCCAGGACCCAAGGAGCAACCGAGCAGAGCCACGGAGCCCAAGAGCAACCGAGCAGAGCCCAGGAGTCCAGGAGCAACTGAGCAGAGCCCAGGAGCCCAGGAGCAACCAAGCAGAGCCAAGGAGCCCAAGAGAAACCGAGCAGAGCCCAGGACCCAAGGAGCAACCGAGCAGAGCCACGGAGTCCAGGAGCAACCGAGCAGAGCCCAGGAGACCAGGACCAACCGAGCAGAGCCCAGGAGCCCAGGAGAAACCGAGCAGAGCCCAGGACCCAAGGAGCAACCAAGCAGAGCCCAGGAGCTCAGGAGCCACCAAGCAGAGCCCAGGAGCCCAGGAGCAACCGAAAAGACCCCAGGAGCAACTGGGCAGAACCCAGGAGCCCAGGAGCCAAGGACCAAGCGAGCAGACCCCAGGAGCCCAGGACCAACTGAGCAGAGCCCAGGAGTAACCGAGCAGAGCCCAGGAGACCAGGACCAACTGAGCAGAGCCACGGAGCCCAGGAGAAACCGAGCAGAGCCCAGGACCCAAGGAGCAACCGAGCAGAGCCACGGAGCCCAGGAGCAACCGAGCAGAGCCCAGGAGTCCAGGAGCAACTGAGCAGAGCCCAGGAGCCAAGGACCAAGCGAGCAGACCCCAGGAGCCCAGGACCAACCGAGCAGAGCCCAGGAGCCCAGGGGCAATCAAGCAGAGCCCAGGACCAACCGAGCACAGCCCAGGAGCCCAGGAGCAACCGAGCAGAACCCAGGATTCCAGGAGCAACTGAGCAGAGCCCAGGAGCCAATGACCAAGCGAGCAGACCCCAGGAGCCCAGGACCAACCGAGCAGAGCCCAGGAGCCCAGGAGCAACCAAGCAGAGCCCAGGAGACCAGGACCAACCGAGCAGAGCCCAGGAGCCCAAGAGAAACCGAGCAGAGCCCAGGACCCAAGGAGCAACCGAGCAGAGCCACGGAGCCCAGGAGCAACCGAGCAGAGCCCAGGACCAACCGAGCACAGCCCAGGAGCCCAGGGGCAACCAAGCAGAGCCCAGGACCAACCGAGCAGAGCCCAGGACCCAAGGAGCAACCGAGCAGAGCCACGGAGCCCAGGAGCAACCGAGCAGAGCCCAGGAGTCCAGGAGCAACTGAGCAGAGCCCAGGAGCCCAGGAGCAACCGAGCAGAGCCCAAGGAGCCCCAACCCGAGCAGAGCCCAGGAGCCCAGGAGAGCCAGGACCAACCGAGCAGAGCCCAGCAGAGCCCAGGGAGCCAGAGCCAGGAGAAGCCCAGGAGCAACCGCAGAGCCCAGGAGCCCAGGAGCCCAGAGGAGCCCAGGAGCCCAGGAGCAACCGAAAAGACCCCAGGAGCAACCGGGCAGAGCCCAGGAGCCCAGGAGCCAAGGACCAAGCGAGCAGACCCCAGGAGCCCAGGAGCAACCGAGCAGAGCCCAGGAGCAACCGAGCAGAGCCCAGGAGACCAGGACCAACTGAGCAGAGCCACGGAACCCAGGAGCAACTGAGCAGAGCCCAGGAGACCAGGAGCAACTGAGCAGAGCCCAGGAGCAACTGAGCAGAGCCCAGGAGTCAAGGAGCAACCGAGCAGCCTGACATCTGGACTGTTGTGCCAAGACTCTTGAGAGACCCTAACGGACTAGCGGACAATTTCTCAACATATTCCCCCTTTTTAGGCGTAAAACCCCAGAAACAACACATCAAGAATCAAACATCAACATTAACACACAGTATCATCCCAACAAGTATCCTCCATACAATCAATAGTCATCGCAACACAAATTGGCCATGTCGTCCACTTCTTTGTGCATCGATATGGAGTCAAGTCTATCATATAAGGTCAGTACGATGATGATCTTGAGCCACAGTGCTCGTGCAGGTATTAAAGTAATGCAAAGTCTTCGATATGAGACATCAACCCATACCACTGCCCAGAGGATTATTATACCTCCGTCAGAACGCTGTCACTTGCTACTTGAACTTCGTCCACTGATCACGACGCATTGGCGACCAGGAACGCCCTCTCCTCTCCACGGCAACATCCTGGCAGTCATCCCGTCACGCGATCCCTCTGCCATCGGTTCCTGGCACTTACTGCACTCTTGCTGGGACCCTCTCAGCCATGAACACCATCCTCCGACTCATGGCACCCAGCCTCACGGCTCTCATCCACACTCCACAACTGGCACCGTTGTCCGGGCCCATCACATCCCCAGTCGGTACAACCAGAACGGAGTCTTACCAGCCTTCTGGACCCATCAGCAGACTAGGGATGTCACGATATGGAAAATTTGATATCTCAATTATAGAGACCAAATTATCACGGATTATGATATTATCGCGGTATTCTTCATTGCTGTACAAATGTTCAAAAAACACATACATTCAAATAATTTCACAAAATCCTGTGATTTTCTTGTCATACTAAAACATCAGAAGTCAAATTTTTATCAAAATAAAACTTTCCCTTTAAAAGGGCAAACAACTGGCACAGAAAGAGGTTTTATTTTAAATTAACAAAATAAGTAACAGGAACAAAGCTTATTTTTCTGGTGCAAATTTAAATAAACACTGTAACAACCATAGTAGGTCAAAATATGAAAACAACTGTCAGGAACAAAAATTATAGTGAAAGTTCAAATAAAATAAACTTTGGACTTTAAACTGAACCTTAAATAAGTATAAATGTGTAAATAAAGAAACAGTTGTTTAGGAGCCAAATATGTTGTTATGAATTGTAGTTCACTCTGTGTGTCTGTGGGTGTCGCTGTGTTGTTACCTGAGGGTCAGGTATAAAGGTAGCTGCCTGTTATTGGTTCGGTGTTTGACCCAGAAGGGCAAAAGTTGTTTTGGACCACTGCCAGCGTTATGGTTTTCGGATCAGTAATGGAATAAATTAATATTTTAACTGCATCAGAAGAACACCGTTCCGGTCCTTTTTCGATCAACATGCAACGGTAACGTTTACAAAATGCGAGTTAGCAAAGTGCATTGACCAGGTTCCTCTTGGTCAAACATCTCAGTAGCTTGAAGCATTAGCTTTAGCTCCTTCAAGTTGCTTCTACAAATTACAATAAAATGTAAACAAGTGCTCTGCAGACAAGATAACTGTCCTCCACCAGTTGTCCCTCTGCTTTCTTGAAAAAACAAAAACAAAACAACAAAATATGCCTAGATCTTGGATTTCGTAATTTCAGTGGGTTGGTAAATGTCCTGCGTGCTATCACCAGTTTCTGCCATGATTACGTTACAAGCTACGTATTCACGTGAGACACAGTTGTGAGTCGCTCACAGACTTGAATGAGGCTGATATTACATATCCCGGTAATCGACGGCGATAATGAGATGAAGTCAAACATTAACGGTAATCGTTATTGTGTAAAATTTTAAAGGGCTTTACCGTAATACCAGTAACTGTTCCATCCCTACAGCAGACCTGCCATGGGGCCATCACCTGAAACAGAGTCCATTCTACCTCTCCTGACTTTCCTCTAGCTTAGCCTAAGCCCCCATCCTAACAACATATCTTATACATTGTTATGCGTCATATACCATCGTATAGGCAGTTTTATGTGCACATTCACGTAGTATAGTCATGAACACTCAGAAAAGATAAGAAGATGAATATACACTCATTGATTACATAACCTTGATTTCACCATACTGAAGTGATAATGAAGCCACTGTCCTTCACGGTCCATCCAGTCCACAGAGTGGCTTTTGCACTGTCCGCTGCGTCCACCGAGGTCCCAGCATGTGAATGTCCATGGTGGTATCCAACTGAAATCAGATCTCATTTTTTTATATCAGTAATGGAATAAATTAACAGTCACAGTCACATTTCACACTCTGAGTCATCAGAGATGCTAGTCATTCCATTGACCGTGATACCCATTTTTTTTTACCAAGTTGGCTCCCCAAATTCCCAGATTTTGAAACCAATCAAACGAATACCCAGCGCCTCCTGAATTTTCTGCTAATTCCTCACTTAGTGTAATCAATTTAACCATTGCTCTGGTGAAAGAACCGACTGCAGCTGTGGTTAAAGGTATGTATGTACAACATTGTTCACCGAACATCTGACATACTTTTGGCTAGCAACCAATCTAACGCTTGGCAATTTTGCATAGTCATCCTAGTAATCTCATGCAACTGCATTCCCAGTTCTTTTAGGGCCTTGGTCGTGTAGTTAATAAACCTCTGTTGATTATAATAGATACAATTCAGCCAGTGTTTTTATTTGGAGTAACCCAAAGAAATATTGATTCTATCCCTGATTGTATCTCATTTCTAGCTTTGAACTCCTCTGGGATACCTTGAAGCTGCCCTATAGCGTCAAGGTAAACACGTGGATCTGGCACATAAGATCTCTTAACTCTGGTCCCATTCCTAGACTTGTTTTGTTTGTTGTTCTTGTTGTTCTTGGGAAGGTGCACCATGCCCGGCCACACACCCAGAGAGAGCCGGGGGTATGGTCCTGGAGGTCTCTGAGAGGTCCCCTGGAAGTCCCTGGACCTCCAGAGACATCAGGGAGATCCAGGCCGGGGAAGGTGCACCATGATGTGGGTAAAGGGAAGTCTCTGAGAGGTCCCCTGGAAGTCCCTGGAGGTCCAGAGAACACAGGGACCATGGGCTGAACAATGCCGAATTGGTGGCCCTGGTACCCCATGCACACTCCCGTTGGAAAGGGGTTCTTATCTCTACCCGATCCCAAGATCCATGAAGAACCGCAAAACCACTGGGACCACTGGAGATCCTAGGTCGGTATAGGTGCACCATTCCCGGATACGAATTT
Source organism: Hirundichthys speculiger (assembly GCA_018398805.1). Lineage (NCBI taxonomy): Eukaryota > Metazoa > Chordata > Actinopteri > Beloniformes > Exocoetidae > Hirundichthys > Hirundichthys speculiger. Next base: position 42,892 of record JAGFBZ010002463.1, on the reverse strand, counting down.
AAGGAGGCCCGGTGTCTGCTTCTGGAACTGATGGATGTCTGGAGCTCCAGGGCCACCTCCAGGGCCTTGTGCACCACTCAAACCTGTGCACCCACCTTTAAGCACCCCTCACCAAATTTGAAAAATGCTCCAATCACTCTCAAGCTTCAGTTTTGGGCCCTCCGGGATGAGGTGGAGCCATGGGTCAGGGGGCCCAAAATACTTACGAGGCCGGACCCTCCCCATAAGGGAAAGGGACCCCCTCCGTACATTGGTGATGCAAATTGCATGGACTCCCAGTAGACATTGGACATTCATTTCTATGGGGAATGAGATTTTGCATAGAAAGCATACAGCCGGACACTTCCTGATGAAAACCATTAAAGTGGCTCCAAGTGCCCTCTGGTGGCGGAGATCGGAATGCACCTTATTCAACGGACTTTTGAGGCCCCTGACGTGGCCCCTGGAGGCCCCTGGGAGTCCCTGGGGGCCCAAACTTTCCTGTAGAACAGAGGGGGCCCAGGGGCACCCAGGGACAATGTCCATGTCCACCGGGGCCCCTGAGGGACATCCCCTAGAAGTTTTAGACATGGAGAGGAAGATAGGTGGGAAATAGCGAGAGAAAACAGTTGGGGTGAATTCCAATTCCTCTCTTAACCCTTAATCTCAACCCTCGCCCTTCACCCTCAATTTTTGGCCCTCAATCTTAAACCTCAAAAGTAAGTGTCAGGGCTAACTTGTGACTTAGAAATGGGACACCCCGTGTTGAGCCCGTGTTGTCTCTGTATTCCCTGAAATGACACAGGGATAACATTGAAAAGAGCACTGTATATTCTCTAAACCAGTGGTTCTCAACTGGTCTGGCTTCAGGACCCACCATCACCCTTAATGACAAGCCGCGACCTAAATCAAGGAAAATTTCCAACTTCTCAAATTTATTGAATGAAAAGATTGTGCAGTTTGAATCGGAGATAGTAGAATAGAATATCATTGAATGCCAACACAAAAAATAAGTTTATTGGTGAACCAAAAACGGCAAAAACCAAAATGGCAAAACCAAAATGACTTCAAGTGGGAAATATTCCCTTTGATGCTCAATTAGCTGCATTTTAATTAAATCCAAATCACTTCACTTCAGTAACTTCAGTCTTTTTTAACAGACTCAACCTGCACAAACATGAAATAAAACTGTGCAACCACTGAGCAGTAGTTTCAAAAAGAACTCAAATATGTAGCATTTGCTGAGTACTGACTTTCTGAATATATAACAATTTCCTATTAAAACTATCTAGTCACTTATTTAAGCATTAATCATAAAGCTGACATAACAATCAGAACATTTCATTAACAGCCATTTTTTAAGACTCAACAGTGCCTTTATGCACAAACATGAAATAAAACAATGAAACCACTGAGCAGTAGTTTCTTCCCTCCCACCGTCCTCCCTCACCGAATGCCTACAGGAAATCAGTTCCTGGTTCTCTTACAATTTCCTCAAGCTTAACAGAGACAAAACTGAGCTCCTCTTCATTGGCACCAAATCCACCCTTTCAAAAATAGACAGTTTATCCATCTCTCTTGACAACTCCTCAGTTTCCCCCTCCCCTCAGGTTAAGAGTCTGGGTGTCATCCTTGACAGTACGCTTTCATATCAGTCTCACATTAATAATGTCACCCGCTCAGCCTATTTCCACCTATGGAATATCTCCCGTCTCCGCCCATCTCTCTCGCCCAACAGTACAGCTATCCTGGTTCACACTCTGGTTGCATCCCGCCTGGACGACTGTAACTCCCTGCTCTTCCGTTTACCAGACAAATCCATCCATAAACTGCAACTGGTTCAAAACTCTGCTGCCAGAATCATTTCCAGCTGGATTCATTTCCAGAATCCAGCTTCCAATCAGATTCCGTATTATCTATAAAATCCTTCTCCTCACTTTCAAGGCTGTCAATAACCTCGCTCCCCACTATATTGCTAAACTCCTCCACATCAAAATACCCACCCGCACTCTCAGGTCCTCCTCCTCTATCCAACTCTCCATCCCACCTGCTCGCCTGTCCACCATGGGGTCGAGGGCCTATTATTATTATTATTCAAAAAGAACTCTAAATATATAGTTTTAGCTGAATAACCACTCACTGATCTTTGTCTTCAAGATAAGAAAATTCATATCTCATATATTCATCGTTGTATCTGTGTTTCACCTGCTCAACATATGGAAACAAACTTTGCAGGTCTTCTTCTATGGTGTGAACTGGCGGGTGTCAACTCGCATTACAGGACATTATCGCCATCTACTGTTAAGGAGTATGAATGACATGCATTTTTACATTTATTTATTTTTAGATTTCTTTCCACATGCAAAGGCCTACGACCCACTGAAAACGGGTCTGCGACCAACTTTTTGGTCGCGACCCACCAGTTGAGAACCACTGCTCTAAATAATATTAGCAAATAACACAATAGAGCCAAGGCCCAATTTGAAATGTGAAAAATCTCTGCAGCCCACCGAAACCTTTAATCACAACTGTGATCAACATACAGGACTAGAAGCTATGGTCTGATATTAATGTGAGGGGTCAACAAATGAGGTGATACTTGTTATATTAAGTTAAGACAGCAGTAGGATAACACTTAAATGGTTTGTTTTATTACTTTTTAATGTTTTTTTTAATCATCAAATGAGTATTTTACAGTAATTAAAAACGTATTTTTAAAAAAATCGAGGATTTAAAACATATTTGTTTAATTTTACTGACCTCTCGTGGCCCACCTGCAGTACCGCGACGGCCCACCAGGGGGCCGCGGCCCACACTTTGGGAATCACTGCAATAGAGGATACATTATTCAGTACATACAAGTAACGTGAACCCGCCCGGGAACCCGGCCAGAACAGGACGGCTGGGCCGGCAGCAAACATTGTAGAGTAAAAAAATAAATGTAACGCAACAACAATGTTAATCCATGAAAAAAGTCTCAAACAAAGACAATAAGATGGTTTCGTAACATTTATATCTTTAAGAATTATGAAGATACTTACATTTGTGGCTAGCTTTTTTTGTCGCCATCCTTTTCGAAGATGTCTTATTTAAATTACACAATGCCTTCTGGGTAGCCCTTACTTCCAAGGGTGGTGCCGGAGAATCTCAATTTTGAGGTCGATACAGCCCTCAAACTCGTCCCTCAACTTGACGTTCTTAGAATCGGGACAGCACTTGCACTTAGCAGGAGCGCACATTTTTGAGATTGAGGGTTGAGATTGAGGGTTAAGGGAGGAATTGGAGTTCACTCTTGGTATAGATGGGTCTGGTACTCAAGTAGAGAAATGACCAACAAAGAATGTATAGTATGCACTAAAGCGCCAACTGCAGTTCCAATAGTAGTTCCAGAAAGACAAAGTTTCAGAAGATGTGCAGAAGAACAATGAAAAGAATGTAGGTGGAAAGGATACGTTCCTTTTAATCCTAATATTTGGCTTTTTTCCTTACCCCCCCTTCAGCTCTGGCAGCGCTTGTTTCAGATGTTCTGGTACCATCATCTGAACTGAGGATGTTTGGACAGATTTAAGCAGAATGATAGTGAGCATTATAGGTTAGAATAATCTAAGGTGGTCAAACTCAAATTTCTAACTGACTTTAACTGAACTAAGGCTTCCCGGCCTGCTGGTTCTGCCTGTTTGTGCATGTTTGGATCCCCATGTTGGACTCTTGTCCCCAACAATGACCAGGACCACATTCTTCTCTTTTGAAACAATTTTCAAGCTCATAAAAGCTCTAGCAGAGCCTTTTATTTTCACGTATCTGTCAGCAGACAGCGACGACGTAACTCTCCATGTCTGCATGTCCACATCAGTTGTCCACAGCTCAGGACCAATATGGACATTGTGCTGAAGATGAAGCAAACGCAGATGTAACACAGACCCTAACTGTGACATCACAGGCCTTCGTCCTGCTCTAACACAGTCTACATTTGGGTCAGGCGTCTTCTGGTGGACGTCTGGTGGACCTGTGGCCAGGGTGGGACAGCCACACCCACTGGGTGTCCTCTGGAGAACCTCAGGAGCAGCAGGAGTTAAAGCTTCTCCTCCGAAGCCAGGGGACTGTAAAACATCCTCTCTGAGAACTCGTCGCGTCTGACGAGTCTTCTTAAAAAGCTCGCCGATCACCGCCCGCCGGCCGAGGAGATGAGCTAATTAAATGGGCACTTTTTACAAGTCTTACTCAATAAATCTGAATAAATTAACAAGGCATCACTACGGCTGCTACATTAAATTTGCACGGTGCGTTTAATGAATCCTCAGCCGCGAGTGGAAAGGTCTGCCACTGTGAACCCCGGCGAATTAACATAACTACTTCCAGCGTGTTTCTTAAATAATGCTCTCATTTGCACATCACTGAGTTGGCTAATTCAGGCTTCAGCGAGGGCGGCCCCATAATTAAAGAATCCCACTTTAATTTTTAATGAAGTTTGCGTTACATCAATCCTGACAGTAATGAGGGGGAGTGGGGCGGGAACAAAAAGGCTGCTAATAATTAAATTCACAAACCGGTTTGAGGGATAATAACTCCTGAGGACGAATTACACGACTAATTATTAATCAGACAGTCGTCGTATCAGCGAGCTGAGACCGCCGTGGATCTGTGGAGACCGCCGTGGATCTGTGGAGACCGCCGTGGATCTGTGGAGACCGCCGTGGATCTGTGGAGACCGCCGTGGATCTGTGGAGACCGCCGTGGATCTGTGGAGACCGCCGTGGATCTGTGGAGACCGCCAGCGACCATCCTGGAGCTCCAACTTATCTGAGTTCAACCTTCTACAGTGGGAGAGAGTATACCCTGGTGGAAGATGCTCCAGGCAGCTGATGGTCCTACAGGACTGGACGTCCACGTTCAGACTGTGGAACGATCCAAGGAATAAAAACCAGACTCCACATGTCTCACTGAGCAGGTTACATGTTAAAGTCCATGACAGCAGAACAGGGGAACCCGAGCACCGAAGAACTGGTCCAAACTGGTGGTTCACCCCGTGTTAGGGGCTGTTCCTGCTGTTCCTGTACCAGAAGTGGTCCCGCCTACTTCTACTGGGACCAGCGATGGTCCCGCCTACTTCTACTGGGACCAGAAGTGGTCCCGCCTACTTCTACTGGGACCAGCGGTGGTCCCGCCTACTTCTACTGGGACCAGAAGTGGTCCCGCCTACTTCTACTGGGACCAGCGGTGGTCCCGCCTACTTCTACTGGGACCAGAAGTGGTCCCGCCTACTTCTACTGGGACCAGCGGTGGTCCCGCCTACTTCTACTGGGACCAGAAGTGGTCCCGCCTACTTCTACTGGGACCAGCGGTGGTCCCGCCTACTTCTACTGGGACCAGCGGTGGTCCCGCCTACTTCTACTGGGACCAGAAGTGGTCCCGCCTACTTCTACTGGGACCAGCGGTGGTCCCGCCTACTTCTACTGGGACCAGAAGTGGTCCCGCCTACTTCTACTGGGACCAGCGGTGGTCCCGCCTACTTCTACTGGGACCAGCTGTGGTCCCGTCTGCTTTTCCTTTACTGGGACCAGCAGTGGCCCCTTCCTTCTTCTACTGGGACCAGAGGCGGTCCCGCCTGCTTCTACTGGGACAAGCGGTGGTCCTGTCTGCTTCTACTGGGACCAGCAGTGGTCCCGCCTGCTTCTACTGGGACAAGCGGTGGTCCCGCCTGCTTCTACTGGGACAAGCGGTGGTCCCGTCTGCTTCTACTGGGACCACCGGTGGTCCCGCCTGCTTCTACTGGGACAAGCAGTGGTCCCATCTGCTTTTCCTTTACTGGGACCAGCGGTGGCCCCTTCCTTCTTCTACTGGGAACAGAGGTGGTCCTGTCCGCTCTACTGGGACTAGCGCTGGTCCTGTCTGCTCTACTGGGACCAGCAGTGGTCCCGCCTGCTTCTACTGGGACCAGCGGTGGTCCCGCCTGCTTCTAGTGGGACCAGCAGTGGTCCCGTCTGCTTCTACTGGGACCAGAGGTGGTCCTGTCTGCTTCTACTGGGACCAGCGGTGGTCCCGTCTGCTTCTACTTCTACTGGGACAAGGGGCGGTCCTGTCTGCTTCTACTGGGACCAGCAGTGGTCCCACCTGCTTCTACTGGGACCAGTGGTGGTCCCGTCTGCTTCTACTTCTACTGGGACCAGCGGTGGTCCCGCCTGCTTCTACTGGGACCAGCGGTGGACCCGCCTGCTTCTACTGGGACCAGCGGTGGTCCCGTCTGCTTTTCCTTTACTGGGACCAGCGGTGGTCCTGTCTGCTCTACTGGGACCAGAAGTGATCCCGCCTGCTTCTAGTGAGACCAGCGGTGGTCCCGCCTGCTTCTACTGAGACCAGCGGTGGTCCCGTCTCCTTCTACTGGGACCAGAGGTGGTCCCGTCTGCTTCTACTTCTACTGGGACCAGAGGTGGTCCAGTTTGCTTCTACTGGGACCAGAGATGGTCCCGTCTGCTTCTAGTGGGACCAGCGGTGGTCCCGTCTGCTTCTACTGGGACCAGAGGTGGTCCCGTCTGCTTCTACTTCTACTGGGACCAGAGGTGGTCCAGTTTGCTTCTACTGGGACCAGAGATGGTCCCGCCTGCTTCTACTGGGACCAGCAGTGGTCCCGTCTGCTTTTCCTTTACTGGGACCAGCGGTGGTCCTGTCTGCTCTACTGGGACCAGAAGTGATCCCGCCTGCTTCTAGTGGGACCAGCGGTGGTCCCGTCTGCTCTACTGGGAACAGAGGTGGTCCAGTTTGCTTCTACTGGGACCAGAGATGGTCCCGTCTGCTTCTACTGGGACCAGCAGTGGTCCTGCCTGCTTCTACTTCTACTTCTACTGGGACCAGAGGTGGTCCCGCCTGCTTCTACTGGGACCAGCAGTGGTCCCGTCTGCTTTTCCTTTACTGGGACCAGCGGTGGTCCCGTCTGCTCTACTGGGAACAGAGGTGGTCCTGTCTGCTCTACTGGGACTAGCGCTGGTCCTGTCTGCTCTACTGGGACCAGCAGTGGTCCCGTCTGCTTCTACTGGGACCAGCGGTGGTCCTGTCTGCTTCTACTGGGACCAGCGGTGGTCCCTTCTGCTTCTACTTCTACTGGGACCAGCGGTGGTCCCGCCTGCTTCTACTGGGACCAGCAGTGGTCCTGTCTGCTTCTACTTCTACTGGGACCAGCGGTGGTCCCGCCTGCTTCTACTGGGACCAGCGGTGGTCCTGCCTGCTTCTACTTTTACTGGGACAAGGGACGGTCCTGTCTGCTTCTACTGGGACCAGCAGTGGTCCCGCCTGCTTCTACTGGGACCAGTGGTGGTCCCGTCTGCTTCTACCTGGACCAGAGGATGTCCTGTCTGCTTCTACCTGGACCAGAGGATGTCCTGTCTGCTTCTACTGAGACCAACGGTGGTCCTATCTGCTCTACTGGGACTAGCGGTGGTCCTGTCTGCTCTACTGGGACTAGCAGTGGTCCCACCTGCTTCTACGTCTACTGGGACCAGAGGTGGTCCCGCCTGCTTTTACTGGGACCAGAGGTGGTTCCGTCTGCTTCTACTGGGACCAGAATTGGTTCCGTCTGCTTCTGCTTCTACTGGGACCAGAGGTGGTCCAGTTTCCTTCTACTGGGACCAGAGGTGGTCCCGCCTGCTTCTACTGAAGCCAGTGTGGTTTGATTGGAAGGGATTGTTCTTCTGTCTTAAAACGATTTCGAAAAATGTAAAAGTATTTGCTGAGGAAGATGTTTTTAGTGAAGCTTCCAGTCTAATGAAAACCAATTATTCTCAATAAATGCTTCATTGACTCTGTTGCAGTCTCAGCTGCTACTAAAGCCCATGTTGTGTAATAACTGGAACAGGAACTTCGCTGGAACGTTGCAGGAACATTTCTGGAACATCGCTCGAACGTTGCAGTAACATTTCTAAAATGTTGCAGAAATATTATTGGAGCACTGCAACATTGTTACAATGTTGCAGGAATGTTGGTGGAAAGTTGCAGGAACATTCCTAGAACATTGCTGTTCCACGCTCTGACCTTACCTCCACTCATGGGAAGACTGTTTCCACCTGTTACCTTTTTCACTGTAGAATGTTGAAGTCCAAATCAATTTAAATAGTTTTTTTAACCCTTTCCTGCTGCTAGAAGACCGTTGCTGATATCGTTCTCTCCTGGCATTATGTTAGCGCACGCCTGAAAGTTCCAAACCAGCAAACATCCACACCCTGGAGCGAGTTCCCTTCTTAAATCCTGAAGGAGGCTCGTTTTTGGACCCAGTTTTGAAGTGAATTTCATTGTTAATGAATGCAGACCTGCAGCAGCAGGAGGACTTGTGGATTCCCCTTGGCTCTACTGAGAGCCGTTGATCTTCCACAAATCCCAGTCAGGAGAGATGCAATCGGGTTACCCCACGGTGCAGGATCTCCTGTCTGAACGACCCAGATGGAATAATCAGGCCTGTGGAGGGGGATCTGCAGCCACGAGGCCGTCCATACTGGAGAGCACTTCACTGGGGCGAGGCTGAGAACAGCAGCTGAGACCGCTGGGTTTCAGTCATGGATTTATTGATAGTAATCCGTTGTCATCTGGCTGGAGCCTCCTCATGGAGCATGTTGCACATATCCTCCAGTCATGGAAGTCTTTCAGGACCAATAAAGGAACAACAGCCCAATAAATGAATAAATACAGACGATATCAGCCAAACATGCTTCTGGCCCAGCAAGTCTGCTGGGTTGTTCTGGTGCAGTTCTGTCAACCTGAGTCGTTTTCAGACAGAAGAGATAATATTCCTGCTGCATTTCAGAAATGTTTCAACAATACTCTTTCAGGGTTCCAGCAAAGTTGCACCGATGTTCCTGAAATTTTGCTGCAATGCTTCAGCAACATTTTGCAACAGTTCCAGCAATCCTGCAGCAATCCTCCAGCATTCCTCCTGCAATATTCCAGCAATATTCCAGCAATCCTCCAGCAATGTTCCAGCAATATTCCAGCGAGGGTTTACCAGCGTTCCTGCAACGCTTTAGTGAAGATTCAGCAACATTTTACCCTTGTTCCTAAAATGTTCCTGTGGTGATGGGCGCATGGAGCCCTGTGCGCATTGAGGCTTTCTTTCACTTTGAACTGAAAATGATCTGAAGCTTCACAATGAGGAGGAACAGGGACATCTGATGGTGGACTGGAGCGAGGCACCCAGGAGCGCTCCTCAGGCCCATACCCCTCCCAGTCCACGAGGAATCGCAGGCCCCGACCCCGGTGATGGGCGTCAAGGACGCGACGGACGGTGTGGGCCGGATGGTCATCAATGAGACGGGGGGGGAGGAGGGGGATCGGCCAGAGGGCTCAACGGACAAGTGGACACTGGCTTAAGCAGGTGCACGTGGAACACCGGAGTGGATCTTCATGGAGGCGGGGAGGGAGAACCCCACAGCCGCCGGATTGATGATCCCAGAGATGGTAAAAGGACCAATGTATCTAGGGGAGAGTTTGCGAGATTCGGTGCGAAGGGGAATATGACGAGTGGACAACCAAACCTGCTGACCCACGGAGTAGGTTGGAGCCGGGACCCGGTGGCGAAGACTGCGGGAGCGTTAGTGAGTCCGAACGGCATCACCAGGTATTCAAAATGTCCGAGGTGCATGTTGAAGCCCGTCTTCCACTCGTCCCCCTCCTTAATACGGATCTGGTTGTAAGCGTTGCGGAGATCGAGTTTGGTGAAGACTGTGGGCCCCTCTAATGATTTAAGTGCAGAAGTAATTAGTGGGAGTGGGTATGTATTACGGACCGTAATATTGTTGAGACCTCGGTAGTCAATACACGGCCGAAGGGTCCCCTCCTTCTTAGCGACAAAGAAAAACCTGGCTGCCACGGTTCACGTGGAAGGACGGATGTGACCACGCGCCAAAGCCTCCTTAATATACTGCTCCATAGCCTCCCTTTCCGGGCGCGAGAGGTTGTATAAGCGGCCTTTGGGCAGTGGGGCGTCCGGGAGGAGGTCTATGGAGCAGTAATAAGGGCCATGTGGCGGTAAGGAGAGAGCCTTCTCTCTACAAAACACGGCAGCCAGGTCATGGTACCGGGACGGGACCAGGGTCAGATCAGGTGGCGGGACTGACTCGGCTCTAGGGGTTCGGTCGGCGGAGATTTCCGGTTCAGCTCTTACAGCACTGGTTTCAGCTCTGACAGCACTGGTTTCAGCTCTGACAGCACTGGTTTCAGCTCTGACAGCACTGGTTTCAGCTCTGACAGCACTGGTTTCAGGTCTATTAGCACTGGTTTCAACTCTGACAGTACTGGTTTCAGCTCTGACAGCACTGGTTTCAGCTCTTACAGCACTGTTTCAGCTCTGACAGCACTGGTTTCAGCTCTTACAGCACTGGTTTCAGCTCTTACAGCACTGGTTTCAGCTCTGACAGCACTGGTTTCAGCTATGACAGCATTGGTTTCAGCTATGACAGCACTGGTTTCAGCTCTGACAGCACTGGTTTCAGCTCTGACAGCACTGGTTTCAGCTCTTACAGTACTGGTTTCAGCTATGACAGCACTGGTCTCAGCTCTGACAGCACTGGTTTTTAGCTATGACAGCACTGGTTTCAGCTATGACAGCACTGGTTTCAGCTCTGACAGCACTGGTTTCAGCTCTTACAGCACTGGTTTCAGGTCTATTAGCACTGGTTTCAACTCTTACAGCACTGGTTTCAGCTCTGACAGCAATAGTTTCAGCTATGAAAGCACTGGTTTCAGCTCTGACAGCACTGGTTTCAGGTCTATTAGCACTGGTTTCAGCTCTGACAGCACTGGTTTCAGCTCTGACAGCACTGGTTTCAGCTCTGACAGCACTGGTTTCAGCTCTGACAGCACTGGTTTCAGCTCTGACAGCACTGGTTTCAGCTCTGACAGCACTGGTTTCAGCTCTGACAGCACTGGTTTCAGCTCTGACAGCACTGGTTTCAGCTCTGACAGCACTGGTTTCAGCTCTTACAGCACTGGTTTCAGGTCTATTAGCACTGGTTTCAGGTCTATTAGCACTGGTTTCAACTCTGACAGCACTGGTTTTTAGCTCTGACAGCACTGGTTTCAACTCCGACAGCACTGGTTTCAGCTCTGACAGCACTGGTTTCAGGTCTATTAGCACTGGTTTCAACTCTGACAGTACTGGTTTCAGCTCTGACAGCACTGGTTTCAGCTCTTACAGCACTGGTTTCAGCTATGACAGCACTGGTTACAGCTATGACAGCACTGGTTTCAGCTATGACAGCACTGGTTTCAGCTCTGACAGCACTGGTTTCAGCTCTGACAGCACTGGTTTCAGGTCTATTAGCACTGGTTTCAGCTCTGACAGCACTGGTTTCAGCTCTGACAGCACTGGTTTCAGCTCTGACAGCACTGGTTTCAGGTCTATTAGCACTGGTTTCAGCTCTTACAGCACTGGTTTCAGCTCTGACAGCACTGGTTTCAGCTCTGAGAGCACTGGTTTCAGCTCTGACAGCACTGGTTTCAGATGTCATTTCAGTTGCGACATCAGACGCGACACTGTTGAAACAGATGTGATCAGAATGAATGTAAACTGACATTAAATAGCAAAAACAGTCATAAACTGGGCCAGTTGGTTGTGGTTGGGGCAGGCGGTCCATGTCCAGAGGCTGCAGTCCTCTTGCAGCAGCCACAGGATTGACTCTGGTTCCCTTCATGCATGTTTCTCCCATCATCTCTCTGCCCTGGTTTCCTGTCTCCCTCGGCTATAAATAAAGTACAACAAAATGTTAAGATAAAAGAAGTTATCATAAACTAAGCCAGCCAGCTAAGACAGCTAACCTCCAGCCACAGAGCTGTGGTGGGCGTGTTCCCTCCGGCTCCCATTAAAAAAAAGCAAAAAAAGCTTTTTTCTATGGTCTAAATTCTTGACATTGTGTTTTTTCTCTTTTGTTCACAGGTAGACTCCAGGTGCTTCTCAAGCTTCGACCCTTTGACTTCTCTGCCGATGAGCAGCAGTTTCAGAAGTAGCTGTCTTCCATCAAACACATAAAACAGCTATTTTACAACTAAAATTTATATTCTTTTTAGCAACTCTGCAAAAAAAAAAGGTTTCACGACAAAAAATTGTTTTTTTTTTTTTTGTCACAAAGATGTGATTTTGTAAAATTCACAATTTTTTTAGATGGCAAAAAAATCACGATTTAATGTCAAAAAAGTCTTGATTTAGCTAAATTGGAGGTTTTATGACAGAAACCCCACTTTTTACCACAAAAGGTGCAATATTAAATTAAAAAGTCACATTTATGTGACAACAGCCTATGTTTTATAATAAAACAGCATGATCTTGAAGGATTAGCATTTTAACGACAAAACACTGCTTTTCTATGAAAAAGGTTGTGATTTTTGCGAAAGATCCTGACAAAGATCAGTGCTACCATATGGTTGTAGAAATAAATGACTGTGTATGAAATATTACATTGTTAGGTATAGGTGTCATTTACCTGTGTGGGCCCTGTCCTCTTGGCTTGGCCACCTGGCCCCCACGTGTCCGTGCACGGCCCTGGCTCGTGGAGTTGCTCAGTGGCAGTTCAGATGCTGATTTCTTGATCAGGTGAGGTGTGAACGTCTCGTTATGACTAATGGAGCCGTTGGTGGGTGTTTAGGGCAGCTCTTGAGGGGCCTCATTATTCTGCAGGATGGCGTTAATGCTGAGATAAAACAGTAAAACTGAAGGAGGTGGATGTGCTCGCCGTCAGCCCGGCTGTGACAAAGCGGCGCTGCAGCGGAGTTATAACGTGCCAGCGCGGCCCTTAACGAGTGCTCCTCTCAGACACTGATCGCCTCGCTAATTAGCAGCTCTCCTGAAGGCCGCTGCTCATTAAGTCATCAGCCTCCACTTTGCTTAATCAGCGGTTTAATTGAAGTGATCGCCTCACAGACGCACTGAGCCTATTGAGTGTGAGAGCCGAGCTGCTGGGAGTCGAACCAGCAACCCCATGAACCTGGACCAGAGGTTCAGGTGACACCCATGCATCTTCACAGCTTTTTTAAAACAACCGGTTTCATTTCCAGGATGTTGCCTTCAAACCGTAGAAGTTTCCGTTTGGGTTAGGGTTAGGGTTAACCACTAACCTTCAGAAGTGAGCGGCTTCAGCTCATCAAGATGATTGACTTCTGATGAGATCCAGGTCTGGAACATCACTCTTTCCAGAACTGTTTCACCTCAGACAGGTTTGTAGGATGTCCAAACATCCCCTCTTCAAGCGTTGCTACCTACATGACATCTGAAGCAGGTCCTGCCAGAGCTGAAACGAGGACCAGCAGAGAGTTGGTGGGACCCAACCACTCACAACGGAAACATGGGGAGAGCCATTTACCTTCAGCCCACAGATGATCCTCCGTGACTCCCAGCTCCTTCAGCCAAGCCACGCTGGAGGAGCTGTGGAGCTGCTGGTGTTCACAGTGGGACCTCCCATTTCAGCTGTTTTAGGTGGTGAAATCAGAAAGGATGTAGCTGAGGCTCAGTTAGCACAGCGCAGTTAGCTCACCAGGTGTTGTGTATCTTAGAGACTAGCGGAGTATCTCAGAACATGACCTGTGACCTGTGACATGACCTCCAACTCTGCTCTACGTACCCTTACACCGTCGTATTGACGGAGCCGTGGACCTTTCAGAGTTCTCCGCTGCTCAGTGAGCATTAAATGCAATTCAGCGCCAGAACATTAGGGGGCGTGATGGTTTTTTTTCCCAACATTATCTTCTGAAGTATCCCATGATCTAAGGTCATCCCAGATGCCGCACAGACACATGCAGCGACTTCTGATGGAGCTGGAGCTGATCAGCATTGAGCAGAAATGACGTTTGTTGCAAAGGAAGAGACGAAATCAAAGGAGGAGAGGAGCGTGGAGGTCTCCGTCATCCGTTGGGGAGCTGGTCGGAGAGGGCTCTGCCATGTTGGAGACGGGTCTGCGTGTTGAGGGATACGTCGACATTTTTCCCTGTTTTTCCTGACCCTCATGCTGACTCAGTTCCATCTTCTCTCATCACATCAGCCATGAAGGGATGGATGTGCAGCTTCTTTGCTATGGATCTATGATTTACACTCCACAGCAGGGGTGTCAGACTCATTTTCACTGAGGGCCACATCTGTCACAGTCTGCCCTGCCAGCTCATACTGTGGTGGGTGAGTCCTCACCTCTCTGCCACACCTCCTCATCAGCTCCACCTTTCCACACCTGCTTTGCCTCAGCTGCAGCTCATCTCTGCTCGTCAGCCAGCCAGTATTTAAGCTGCACTGTTCCTTCAGTCAGTGCCAGATTGTCTCTGTTCTCATGCAAGACCTTCCAGCGTTTTCCTGCCTGACCACCCGTTGCCGACCCAGCCTGCTTCTGACCCGTCCCTGTTTGGATTACCCTTCTGTACCGACCTGCCTGCTTCTGACCCGTCCCTGCTTGGATTACCCCCGTGTATCGACCTGCCTGCTTCGCTCTTGGTGTTCCACCTTCTGTTCCCCGGCAACCTGACCAGCTTTCAGTCCCTGACCAGCCTCGATCGTCTGCTTCCCTGGTGTCTGCCTGCCTGCTGCTCCCTGGCCGTCGCTGGTTTTGACCCGCTCCCCCCTTTGGATTCCACCCCGTCTGACAGTACCCCTCATCTGGTATCCACCTGCTGACTGTTTGTTAAATAAAGGTCATTACCGACTTCTAAGACTGTGTTGGTTGTGCTGCTATTGGGTCCTTTCCACACCCGTTACAGTACAATCTGGCCGGTTATGGACCCAGCACACAACCCCACTCCGCTTAGCCGCCTGGAGGCTATTGAGGGCATCGTGCAGCGGCATGAGGCTATGCTGTCTGCGTCTGTTGCTGAAAACAGACAAGCCACAGAGAAAACTGGTCAAATGCTAGCGCAGCATTAATGGGACAGATGCAAGAGCTAGTAGGCCACGTCTCCAGCCTCCAGACTCTGCTTCCTTACCTGGAGCTTCGGCTTCCTGCTCCTGCACACAGCAACCTGCCTCTTCCTCTGCCTGGAGATGTTCTGGAGCCCCGGGTGGGAACCCCGGAACGTTACGATGGTGACCGAGAGACTTGTGGCCCCTTCCTCACCAATTGTTCTCTTCTGTTCGCCCTGCAACCCCGCACCTTCTCCACAGAATCAGCTAAGGTTGCATTTGTTATCAATCACCTAACGGGCAGAGCTCGACTATGGGGAACAGCTGAGTGGGAGAGACAATCTCCAGCCTGCGCATCTTTCAACCTGTTTGCTGCCGAGCTTCGAAAGGTTTTTGGATTTGAGAATTGTGGCTCAGAGTCGACAAGAGGGCTGATGGGACTGAAGCAAGGCGAGCGAACAGTGGCAGATTACTCCATTGATTTCCGTACCAGGGCCAGCCGAAGTAACTGGAACAGTTCAGCCCTCTGTGATGCTTTCCTCCATGGTTTGGCTGACTACATTAAGGATGAACTGGTTGCTCATGATACCCCCACTACCTTGGATGGGATCATTGATTTAGCCATCCGCATAGACCTACGCATCCAGGCCCGCCGCCAAGAGAGGCGCCAGAGGGGGCCCCAACGCTCTCTCCTACCTCGCTCCCGTGGGGATCCTGCAGCAGCACAATCCTCCCCACTGCATCGAGAGGTTGAGAACTCTGAACCTATGCAGTTAGGCTGCACCTCCCTCGCAGCAGAAGAGAGGGAGTGTCGCTGCAAGTCAAATCTCTGTCTCTATTGTGGGATAGCGGGACATTACATCTCTGGCTGTCCAGCAAAAGCCAGAGCTCACCAGTAGCTGGGGGGCCCTGGTGAGCTCAACTGCCCTTTCAACTCCCCAAGACCAGAAACCCTTGCTCCAAGGTCATCTCCTCCTTCCAGATGGGCCCCACACCTTGGCAATTTTCATCGACTCTGGAGCTGATGCCTGCATCATCAGTGAGGAGGTGGTCGTCTAGTTGGGGCTCGAGCGGGTTCCTCTGCCCAATCCTGTACCTGCTAAAGCCTTAGATGGACACATTCTGGGCACAGTAACACATCAGACCTCCCCTGTTCACCTGCTACTTTCTGGTAATCATCACGAGACGATCCAGTTCCATATTTTATGCTCTTCCTGCCTGCCTCTCACCTGGGATATCCATGGCTCCGTCTTCACAACCCCCACATCAACTGGGTCACCGCAGCGGTTCTGGAATGGAGCCCCTCCTGCCATCTGAGGTGTCTGCAGCATGCGTCAGCTCCACTTCACCCCTCCAGCTCCAGCTCCAGCTCCAGCTCTTCACCTGACATTTCCAAGGTGCCACCTGAATACCATGATTTTCGTCAGGTCTTCAACAAAGTCAGAGCCACGTCCCTGCCTCCGCACCGCCCTTACGACTGCGCCATAGATCTCCTGCCTGGTACCTCAGCTCCCAAAGGGCGCCTGTACTTTCTCTCTGAGCCAGAACGAAAAGCGATGGAGATGTACATAAATGATTCCTGGCTGCAGGCATTATTCGCCTTCTTCATCTCCAGCGGGAGCAGGTTTTTTCTTTGTGGAGAAGAAGGACAAAACTCTGAGACCCTGTATTGACTACAGAGGACTAAATGAAATCACCATTAAGAACCATTACCCATTGCCACTAGTCTCCACAGCCTTCGAACTGCTCCAGGGGGCCACTATCTTCTCCAAACTCAACCTGCGCAACGCCTACCACCTCCTTCGCATCAGAGAAGGAGATGAGTGGAAGACGACTGCATTTAACACCCCAACTGGACACTACGAGTATCTTGTAATGCCGTTTGGCCTTACCAATGCCCCTGCCATCTTCCAGGCCTTGATAAAAGACGTGCTCAGAGACATGCTAAATCGTTATGTCTTTGTCTACCTCGATGACATTCTCATCTTCTGCCGGTCCAAGGAGCAACACATTCATCATGTCCAGTCCGTCCCTTCAGCGCCTCCTAGAGAAC
This sequence comes from Hirundichthys speculiger, assembly GCA_018398805.1. Classification (NCBI taxonomy): domain Eukaryota; kingdom Metazoa; phylum Chordata; class Actinopteri; order Beloniformes; family Exocoetidae; genus Hirundichthys; species Hirundichthys speculiger. The sequence goes on along the minus strand of JAGFBZ010002463.1, from coordinate 26,009 downwards.
TCCCTGTATGAGAAAGCTGAGAAATGTGAGTTCCATGTCTCTACCGTGTCTTTCCTGGGGTACATTGTGGAACAAGGCAAGCTCCAGATGGACCCAACCAAGGTCTCTGCTGTCACTTCCTGGCCAGTTCCAGAGAACCGCAAACAGCTGCAGCGTTTCCTGGGGTTTGCAAACTTTTACCGTCATTTCATCTGCAACTACAGCTCTGTGGCAGCCCCACTCACTGCCCTGACCTCCTCTAAAGTTCCCTTCCAGTGGTCACCTCCAGCTGCTGCAGCCTTCGAGGCCCTCAAAGATCGTTTCAACCTCATCGCCCATTCTCCTGATGCCTGACCCTGCACGACAGTTTGTGGTCAAGGTGGACGCCTCTGATGTCGGGGTTGGGGCCGTCCTGTCCCAGCGCTCTGGTGCTGACCACAAACTCCATCCCTGCGCCTTCTTCTCTCGTCGCCTGTCTCCCACTGAGAGAAATTATGATATCGGAAACAGGGAACTCTTGGCAGTCAAGATGGCACTGGAGGAATGGCGCCATTGGTTGGAGGGCACCAAAGAGCCCTTTCTTGTATGGACTGATCACAAGAATTTGGAATATATACGTACCACTAAAAGACTCAACTCTCATCAGGCCCGCTGGTCCCTGTTTTTTGCCTGGTTCAACTTCACCCTCTCGTACCGCCCTGGGTTCCCGCAATGTTAAGCCCGATGCTCTTTCCCGCCAATTCCAGAGGACAGAGGAGTCTGCTGATAAGCCTGAGTCCATCCTCCCCACATCCTGCCTTGTTGCCACATTGACCTGGGACATCGAAGAACGGGTAAGAGCTGCAGCAGAAGGGCAGCCAGGTCCCAGCTCCTGCCCATCTAACTGCCCATTCGTTCCCCCAGAGCTGAGGTCTGATGTGCTCTTATGGGCCCACTCCTCCAAGCTCTCCTGTCACCCTGGTGTGCTTCGGACACGGCATGCTGTCCTCCAACGATTCTGGTGGCCCACCGTGCAGGAGGATATTGAGGACTTCGTCAAAGCCTGCCCAATTTGTAACCAGCACAAATCCTCTCACCGGCCTCCTGCTGGGCTGCTTCAACCTCTTCCTGTTCCACATCGCCCTAGGTCCCACATATCATTGGACTTTGTCTCTGGTCTTCCCTCCTCGGATAGGCACACTGTCATTCTGACCGTGGTGGACCGCTTCAGTAAGATGGTCCACTTCGTGCCCCTCACTAAGCTCCCCACAGCTAAAAGAGCGGCTCAGTTGGTCTTGCTCCATGTCTTCCGCTTACATGGCCTTCCTGTCGACGTGGTGTCAGACCGTGGTCCCCAGTTCTCATCTGTGTTTTGGAGGGAGTTCTGCAGTCTACTGGGGGCCACCGCCAGTCTGTCCTCTGGATTCCACCCTCAGAGCAATGGACAGACTGAGCGCATGAACCAGGAACTGGAGACGGCCCTACAGTGCATGGCCTCCCGGAACCCCTCGTCCTGGTCATCCCAACTACTGTGGGTGGAATATGCTCACAACTCCCTTGTCTGCTCTGCTACTGGCCTCTCCCCCTTTCAATGTGCTTATGGCTATCAACCACCACTGTTCCCAGCCCTTGAAAAGGAAAGTTCCTGCCCATCTGTTCAGGCCTTCATCCGTCGCTGCCGCAGAACATGGCTCCAAGCTCGCGCCACTCTTCTGCACTCTGTGGGTCGCTTTACTGCCACCGCCAACCGCCGTCGTACACCTGCACCCGCCTACCAGGCTGGACAGCGAGTCTGGCTTTCCACCAAGGACTTACCTTTAAGAGTGGAATCCAGGAACCTGGCACCCAGGTTCATCAGGCCTTTCACAATCCAAAAAGTCATCAATCCAGTGGCAGTCCGGCTGAAACTCCCACGGTCCATGAAAGTGCATCCCACCTTCCACATATCCAGGGTCAAGCCTACCCACCACAGCCCCTTGGTTCCTCCAGTACCACCGCCTCCCCCTCTGCGAATTGTCGAGGGTGGGCCGGTGTATACGGTGCGGCGCCTGATTCGCTCTCGTCGCCGAGGTAGGGGTCTTCTACAATACCTTGTGGGACTGGGAAGTTGGTATGGTCCAGAGGAACGGTCCTGGGTCCCCACTGCTCTGCCATATTGTGGACCCTCCGACCCTCTGTGTCTGACTGTTTCATCGTGAGTTCACCCCTGATCAACCTGCGTCCTATTTCCACCTGCCAGTCCGGGGACTCGCACCTTGTCCCCGTCTGCTCAATGTGGACGCTGGAGTAAACCGTTTTAACGCTTACACTGTGCATTTCATCATTACCAGTAACGATGGATGGATGAAATTATGTTGGTAATGTGTGTCAGTCGTGAAAGAGTTTAATCTACGCCGGCGTTTTGACAGCAAACATGGAGCTAAGTATGCTAAATTTAGCCAGCAAGAAAAACAAAGAACTGCTTCTGCTTCTGAAACCAAGGTAATGGATACTCTTACAACCACAAACCCTGAGTTTAATATAATAATGACAAATATTTGAAACTTGAATACATAAATAAGGTTACAGAAACCATTATTTAACATTTATAATAAGGTGTAGGTGTAGTTAAATTTATTTTGATTTACATTGTATTTTGTTACATTCATGCTGTCTGTCAATCTGGTCCTTCGAGGGCCACCATGATGCTGACGTGGCCCTCAGTGAAAATGAGTCTGTCACCCCTGGATTATGTATTCATGTTTCAAAACTTTAACTTATTATTATATTAGTATCCATTACCTTGGTTTCAGAAGCGGAAGTGATTTTTTGTTTTTCTTGTAGGCTAAATTTAGCATACTTAGCTCCATGTTTGTTGTCAAAATGCCGACGAAGATTAAACTCTTTTACGACTAACACCTGCCTCATAACACAAAAGACACACTTATTTCACCTTGAGATACAAACTTGTAATTGTTTTCCCATCGTTCATGAAACTGCCTTCCTTGTGCATCAATTTTTCTTTTCTTGGACATGTTGGGGTTAGTTTGTAAAGGTTTTTCTTAAGTCCATCAGTTCTGAAAAATCATCTTGCTCATAGCTATTATTATTGTTGAGGGTAATGGCAAAATGCATGATGGGAGATGTAGTTTATTGTCAATATGCGCTTTAAAGCAGTGTAAGCTTATTTTAAATCTTAAAATATTGGTTTAAAATTTAAGCCAATAATGCCCAAGCTCTCGAGGGCCACATAAAATGATGTGACGGGCCACATTTGGCCCACGGGCCTTGTGTTTGACACATGTGGTCCACAGCATCTCAGTGGTCCACCACAGTTGTTAGAAGGTAGAAAATAATTGGTATCGCTTGTTGCATTCTTTCTAAGAGGTGGTCGTGTCTGTAAAAAACCCCAAATGTAACACGTTATTGCCACCTAGAAGATGAAAATAGCACCTTTTTGTGGTTCTTGTGAGTTTAAGATGTTTTGTCAAAAAATCACAAATTTTGAAACACTGCAACTCTTTTACATGAAAATGACATAAAACTTTTGTTGTAAAATTGCACATTTAATATAACTGTACATTGGAAATTTTCCAATATGTGAGACTTTCTGATATCAACTCACGACTTTTTGACAGACAAATCATCCATTTTGTACGACTGTGACTTTTTGACAGAAAATAAGCAACTCTGAATTACAACATTTGTAGAACTGCTGCAAAAAAATGAGAAACAAAACAAATTTATTCAAAAACATGTGATCACTTTATATGAGAGTAAGTACAAGAGCATCTTGAGGCAGACTATCAGGCTTCAGTTCTGCCCAGAACCAGATTTAGATTCAGGTTCAGGTCCTGATAAGACAGCATTAACGACCGTCCCCACTGGACACATAAAAGAGTACGTGTGTGTGTGTGGTGTATGGAGGGGGTGGGGCAGGGGTGGGTGCTCTTGAAGTGTTGGCCGATGATGAGGAGCGTGCTGAAGAGCTGTGACCACGGCTGACACTCTACATTTTAAAGCCCTGTGTTCACACAGTTATATCCTCCTATCTCTGTGAGGACCTCATTACCATAATACACTAACAGCACCTCCACCTGAATCTACCAGAGACCCTTCAACCAGGTCTGAACCATCAAAAGAAAAAATATCTCCTGACATATATCAAGGGACTAAAGTATCAGGAACTGAATTTAATCATTGAAGCTGTTTTTATCCAAAAGGCATCCAGTTTAATGCCAGATGCTCCTGTAACATAAAAACATAAAACTGTCTTGGGTCAACACAGCACATATCCAGAAAATGAGAAACCAGTAGTGTTGGTATTTAAGCTTGCATTTACATCTTCTGGAGTTATTAACACCAGAAGTGGGAATCGGCAACTATCTGTCCAACTTTACTGGACCTGCAGAGTGTGGGGTTCCAGGAAGACCTGTTGGGTTGTGGGACAGACGCTCACTGGTGCCGTCCTGGGAGACTAACCTCAGCGGGGTCTATAACTGGATCAGTTAAGGACATTATCACTCGAATACTGTCGATAATCACTCAATAAGAAATCCTGTTATTTCACCACCCTGGATCAATGACCTAACCAGTTCATGCCAAACTAATTGACTCTGAGTCATTTTAGTCGGTCAAAGCCAGCCAACCTCGCTGCCTTTACGGCAATCAACGTCAACGCCCAGCACCCACGTTGCTGAGCAACAAGTTTGATCAACAGGCCCAGCAGACACCAGTTAATAAACAACACATCACACAAGGAACCAGCACGTCAAATAAGGAACCTTCACATCAAATAAGGAACGAACACGTCAAATAAGGAACCTTCACATCAAATGAGGAACAAACATGTCAAATAAGGAACCTTCACATCAAATAAGGAACCTTCACATCAAATAAGGAACAAGCACATCAAATAAAGAACCTTCACATCAAATAAGGAACGAGCACATCAAATAAGGAACCTTCACATCAAATAAGGAACAAGCACGTCAAATAAGGAACCTTCACATCAAATAAGGAACAAGCACGTCAAATAAAGAACCTTCACATCAAATGAGGAACACACACGTCAAATAAGGAACCTGCACATTGAATAAGGAACCTGCCCATCAAATAAGGAACCTGCCCATCAAATAAGGAACCTGAATGCCAAATAAGGAACTTTCACATCGTTTAAGGGACCTACACATCGAATGAGGAACCTGCTCATCAAATAAGGAAACTGCTCATCAAATAAGGAACCTGGTCATCAAATAAAGAACCTGTATGTCAAATAAGGAACCTTAACATTGAATAAGGAACAGGCAAATCAAATAAGGATCGTGTACGTCAAATAAGGAACCTACACATCAAATAAGGAACCTGCACATCAAATAAGGAACCTGCTCGTCAAATAAGGAACCTATATGTCAAATAAGGAACTTTCACATTGAATAAGGAACCTGTATGTCAAATAAGGAACCTTCACGATGAAAAAGAAGGAGCAAATCAAATAAGGAACAAGTACATCAAATAAGGAACCTATATGCCAAATAAGGAATGAGTACATCAAAAAGGAACCTACACATCAAATAAGGAACGAGTACGTCAAATAAGGAACCTACACAACAAATGAGGTACCTTAATGTCAAATAAGGAACCTGCACATCGAATAAGGAAACTTTACGTCAAATAAGGAACCTGTATGTCAAATAAGGAACCTTCAAATTGAATAAGGAACCTACATATTGAATAAGGAACCTGCTCGTCAAATAAGGAACTTCCACATTGAATAAGGAACCAGCAAACTGAATAAGGAATGAGCGTTTCAAATAAGGCAGTGGTTCTCTAACTTTTAATGCTGCGTACCACCTGAGAAACTATTCAGCTCTCTGAGTACCACCATGATGACTAACTTTAAAATATAGCCATATATCTCTTCATAATTAGCTTTAAACACAGGAGAAATGTTTATTCCTTATTGTGGTTATTTATTGTTACCTGAATTTTGTTTGAAACATTGTTTTTATAATTATTTATTTATGTTTCTGATAAAAAAAGTGAAAATGTGGAAAAAATGTGGAAAGTCCAGACATTCCCCCCGTACCACCAGAGACTGCTTGTAAACCACTGGTGGTACATGTACCACAGTTTGGGCACCACTGAAATAAGGAACGAGCACATCAAATAAGGAACTTATATGTCAAATAAGGAACCTTCACATTGAATAAGGAACCTGCTTGTCAAATAAGGAACTTATATGTCAAATAAGAAATCTTCACATTGAATAAGGAACCTGTTTGTCAAAAAAGCGACCTGTATGTCAAATAAGGAACCTATAATAATAATAATAATAATAATAAATTTCATTTGTATTGCACTTTAAATTTAAAATCTCAAAGTGCTTACAAGAAAACAAAAAAAGCATAGCAATGATAGGATATCCCATGCTTGCTGATGATACTGTCCAAGGGGAGCATGTAGACGCAAGAGACCAGTCATTAACTCCGATGTGTACAATGATCCTATACATCAAATAAGGAACCTGCACATCAAATAAGGAACCTGTATCTCAAATAAGGAACCTCCACATCAAATAAGGAACCTATACATCAATTGAGGAACCTGCATATCAAATAAGAAACCTGTATCTCAAATTATGAACCTGCACATAAAATGAGGAACCCGTATGTCAAAAAAAGAACCTTCACGTCAAATAAGAAACGTGGATGTCAAATAAGGAACCTACATATCGAATAAGGAACCTGTACATCAAATAAGGGGCCTAGGCATCAAATAAGGAACCTGAATCTCAAATAAGGAACATACACATCAATTAAGGAACCTGTATCTTAATTAAGAAACCTGGTAATTGAAAAAGGAACCTGTACATCAAATAAGGAACCTGCACATCAGATAAGGAACTTGCATCTCAAATAAGGAACCTGTACATCAAATAATGAACCTGCACATCAAATGAGGAACCTGTATGTCAAATAAGGAACTTGCAAATCAAATGATGTACCTGTATGTCAAATAAGGAACCTATGCATTGAATAATAAACCTGTACATCAAATAAGGAACCTACACATTGATTAAGGAACCTGTATCTCAAATAAGGAACCTCCACATCAAATAAGGAACCTGTACGTCAAATAAGGAACCTGCACATCAAATGAGGAACCTGTATATCAAATAAGGAACCTATGCATCAAATAATAAACCTGTACATCAAATAAGGAATCTGTTTGTATGTCAAATAAGGAACTTTTACTTCAAATAAGGAATGTGCCCGTCAAATAAGGAACCTGCACATCAAATAAGGAACCCACAAATCGAATAAAAAACCTACAAATCGAAAAAGGAACCTGCACATCAAAAAGGAACCTGCACATCAAATAGGAAATGAGCACGTCAAATAAGGAAGCTGCAAATCGAATAAGGAACCTACATGTCAAAAAAGAAACATCCGTGTCAAGTAATGGACAAGCACAAGAAACAACGAAGTGCCACATGAAATAACTAAACGTTCTTCATTTCATAAAGAACACATTTTAAAATAAACATTGAAACATTGAAATAAAACATTAAAAAAGTAAGTGGTTTGTTAAATTAAATGTGTTCATAATTACATATTTGGGTTTCAGTGAACCGGATGTGTGTATTTATTACTTGACTAATCATTAATAGTGACTTGTCATTCCTAAATGTTCTGTGAAATCTTTATTTGTTATAGTCATTTATGAATGGAAGGGTTAGACTTTTATTCATTAGATAATATGATTTATTACTTTTATCTGACAGGAAGAGCTTGCACCTGAAAAACAAACCAACAACACAGAACCCCAGCGTTGGACAGCTGAGTGTTAAGGAAAGGCTGAGGACGGTTCCTGAACAGGAAGAACACTTGACTTCCTGTGATCTGTTGATCATCATGAACGGTGCTCTAATGAAGAACTGCACTCAGTTCACGTCAGCCGAGACTCTGTGACCAATCAGTCATGAAACAATGTTCTCTGTCCCCGTTAGGAGTCTCTGTTTATTCCTACTGGAGTCTGTTTATTCCGACTCCATAACGGTGTCAGTCGTCTGAGTCGGGTTAGGGTTAGGGTGGGTTAGTCAACCCGTTCCTGAGATATGGCCTTGTTCAGACACAGAGGATGCGCTGACATCACCACCAGCAGAGACCTGGACCTGCTTTTAGAAAACCTGCTCCACCATCCTCTCAGCTGACGAAGCTGCTGTTTAATTAATGAAGCAGCTCGTTAACGAGGACCCGCCTGCTGCTGATTAAGTAGTAAGTATTCATGAGCAGCTGATTGTTACCAACATCTGCTCCTGCGTCTCCCTCGTTGTGTTCAGATAACACAAACGGTGTTTAATTCAGTTCAATAAACCTTCATCTACCAGGACAATCTGATCAGATTAATTAAAAACAGAAAGAGTCCATTAAGTCCATGAAGGAATGTGATCAGTACATTAATAAAGCAGCAGCGGAAACTGGAGACCCGCAATTAAATATCTGTATTACATAACTAGAGGGGAAGCTCTCTGATTGGTTGCTGAGGAACCAATCAGAGAGCTTCCCCAGTCTGGAGCAGCTTCCGTGGCTCACATGAAAATATTTACATTTCATGTTCTAGAACCTTCATGGCTGCAGACATGAAGTCGTTCACCTGCTCAGTGTCCCAGTTACTCATTAAACAGATGAACACGTTTAAACTATTTACTGTTTACTGTAACGGTTTAAACGGTTTACTGTTTACACCTCTACAACTTCTATCAGTCATCTGGTTAGAAATGCAGCGTAATTACAAACTAATAATTGTTTAAAACGTAGATACATCGAGTCTTGTAGTTGAGGTGTAAACTGTTCTTGGAGACTAATCATCATGGATGAAATACAGTCTGAGACAAACAACAAATATTGTTTCTTAGAAAAGGGCTTCTTGATATAAAAAAAAAATCAATGAGCAAAAAAATTAAGAAATGACACCCCCATCAATTATTACTTCTTTCTTTAGTATATTTTATAACTTTATAAAACTGTTTTCACATACAAGCAAATATTTCTGATTCCATAGTTAATTAGCAGCACCTTGTTACTGTAACTGTCCTCCATTTTCTTTCCTGTAGTTTGTTGTGCTGTTTCCCTCCTTTTTTCTCTTTTCTTTCTGAGTGTTTTCAGACCAGAGTTTCCAGAGTTTCATGCTGACTTGCAGTTCCCTCCTCTGTCCATCCCGGCGTTTACCTCCACCTGTGTGTTTTACCTCCACCTGTGTGTGTAGGTGCGTTCAGGGTGTTGGTTGCCGTGGTGACCAGTGATAAAGTCCTCTGACCATCTCACCTCAGTGCTGCTACCTGCATCTGTTTATGGAGTCATTTCATTCAGTCATTTGTGTCTCTCCTCTCTCTCTGTCCTCCATCCTCTCTCTGTTCTTCATCCTCTGTCTTCCATCCTCTCTGTCCTCCATCTTCACTCTGTCCTCCATCTTCTCTCTGTCTTCCATCCTCTGTCCTCCATCCTCTCTGTCTTCCATCCTCTCTGTCCCCATCCTCTCTCTGTCCCCCATCTTCTCTCTGTCCTCCATCTTCTCTCTGTCCTCCATCCTCTCTGTCCTCCATCCTCTGTCTTCCATCCTCTCTGTCTTCCATCCTCTCTCTGTCCTCCATCCTCTCTCTGTCCTCCATCCCCTCTGTCCTCCATCCTCTCTGTTCTTCATCCTCCATCTTCTCTCTGTCCTCCATCTTCTGTCTTCCATCCTCTGTCCTCCATCCTCTCTCTGTCCTCTATCCTCTCTCTGTCCTCCATCTTCTCTCTGTCTTCCATCCTCTGTCCTCCATCTTCTCTGTCCTCCATCCTCTCTGTCCTCCATGTTCTCTCTGTCCTCCATGTTCTCTCTATCCTCCATCCTCTCTATCCTCCATGCTCTCTCTGTCCTCCATCCTCTCTGCCCTCCATCCTCTCTCTGTCCTCCATCCCCTCTGTCCTCCATCCTCTCCTGTTCTTCATCCCCTCTGTCTTCCATCCTCTCTGTCCTCCATCTTCTCTGTCCTCCATCTTCTCTCCGTCTTCCATCCTCTGTCCTCCATCCTCTCTGTCCTCCCATCTTCTCTCTGTCCTCCATCTTCTCTCTGTCTTCCATCCTCTGTCCTCTATCCTTTCTCTGTCCTCCATCTTCTCTGTCTTCCATCCTCTCTGTCCTCTATCCTGTCTGTCCTCCATCTTCTCTCTATCCTCCATCCTCTCTGTCCTCCATCCTCTCTCTGTCCATCTCATCTCTTCTCCTTCTCTCTGTCTCCATCCTCTCTCTGTCTAATCTGTCCTCCATGTCCTCCATCCTCTCTGTCCTCCAATCCTCTCTGTCTCATCCATCTCTGTCTTCCATCCATCTCTGTCCTCCATCTCTGTCTTCCATCCTCTGTCCTCCATCCTCTCTGTCTTCCATCCTCTCGCTGTCCTCCATCTTCTCTCTGTCCTCCATGTTCTCTCTGTCCTCCATCCTCTCTGTCCTCCATCTTCTCTCTGTCCTCCATCTTCTCTCCGTCCTCTCTCTGTGCTCCATCTTCTCTGTCCTCCATCCTCTCTCTGTCCTCCATCTTCTCTCTGTCCTCCATCTTCTCTGTCCTCCATCCTCTCTCTGTCCTCCATCCTGTCTTCCATTTTCTCTCCGTCCTCTCTGTGCTCCATCTTCTCTGTCTCCATCTCTCTCTGTCCTCCATCTTCTCCTCTGTCCTCTCCTGTCCTCTCTGTCCTCCAATTCCTCTCTGTCTCTGTCATCTGTCCTCATGTCCTCCATCCTCTTCTGTCCTCCATTTCTCTGTCTCCATCCTCTCTGTCCTCCATCCTGTCTGTCCTCCATCTCTGTCTCCTCTGTCCTCCATGTTCTCTCTGTCCATCCATCTTCTCCTCCTCCATTCTCTCTGTCCTCCATTCTTCTCTCATCTCTTCCTGTCTCTCTCTGTCTGTCCTCTATCCTCTCTGTCCATCTTCTCTCTGTCCTCCATCTTCTCTCCTCTCTCTGTCCTCCATCTCTCTCTGTCCTCATTTCTCTGTCCTCCATCTTCTCTGTCCTCATCTCTCTCTGTCCTCATCTCTCTCTGTCCTCCATCTCTCTGTCCTCCATCATCTGTCTCTCTATGTCATCCTCTCTCTTCCTCTATCTTTCTCTGTCCTCCATCTTCTGTCTTCGATCTTCTCTCTGTCCCCCGTCCTCTCTGTCCTCCATCCTCTCTCTGTCCTCAATCCTCTCTTTGTCCTCCATCTTCTCTGTCCTCCATCCTCTCTCTGTCCTCCATCCTCTCTCTGTCCTCAATCTTCTCTCTGTCCTCCATCATCTCTGTCCCCCACCCTCTCTCTGTCCTCCACTTCTCTGTTCTCCATCCTCTCTTTCCTCCATCTTCTCTCTGTATTCTCTCTCTCTATGAGTTTTTAGTTTTTATTTTAAAATAATCATCAGAAATATCACAGACTGAAAAAAAAAGATTAATTAGATTTTTTTTTTTTTTAAATGATGAAAAACTGTTTCCTGCTAACTGAACATCTGAATGAACATCTCTGTTTATGTTCAAATCTTTATTAACATACAGGAAATAAGGTGATCATATCAGATGTTAATCAATGACTTAGTGAATCTATCAGATATTTCATTCATGCTTGGATCAGCTGATTTAAATCTGATAATTGTTTTAATTGTAATAATCATCTGAAGGCCTCCGTGGATGGACCTCCTTCATTTCTGAATGTTCCTGCTCCTCCATCCTGCTCACATTAAGTTCCTCCATTTACTGTCAAACACGCTGGAATATTAATCATGCACATTGTTTCACAGCCATTCTTTGAGTTGCATGGCTCTTTCTTCTGTTATGGTGGAGTCTATAAAAAGTACACAAGTATATTACCAATTGATAAATTACATGGTTCTATTACTTCAATAAATTATTCAGTAGAAACAATTACCTGGTATGCCTGTTCTTGCCTGTCCCGTGCTCCGTGGCCCTCTGCTCTGTGATCTCAGCCTTTTTCTGATGTTCCGAAGTCTCTCTTCAAGAAATCCAGTGGCTGGGTGTTTGTTCCGTCCAGGGGTGTACCAAGTTGCCTGTCAAGAAATGAAACAAGCAAGAAATGAAATCAAACAGCACAGCACTTTGGTACTGGGAGATGAGTTATATTGTGTCCACTGTAGAACTGACTATTTTAGCGTCATTCATCTATAAAATGTTGATTACTCACATGGCCGCTACTTGAGTCGTCTTTCAAGAATGGAAATGCCTGTATCAAGGCCGTCGCCAAGGCTGTTTTGGTCTCAGCGGTAGGACTGTAAACACAAAAATGAAATTACCAGTTAAGTCAAAACAGATTTTAAGTATTGCTCAAACATGTGATCACTTCACATGGTATCAAACACGACACAACAAAAACACTGTTTTGAAGTACCTGTCTCCAAACCTTTCAGTGAGGTGAGCTACCAAAATACGGACAAGACAACGTCTGTCCTTGATGGTTAGTAAATTATCCTCATCAGCACACTTCAGGATCTGCTTGCCTTCAAGAGAGCCACTGAGAATCTGGCGGATATCCTGAAGAAATTGCAGAGATAGCGTGTCGGATATTATTATTACTCTTTAGTGTTGATTAAAGGAAAAAGTGAAAACCCAGTCTTAAAATGTGAGCTTACAAATTGCGGAATTATGTGGATGGTTTGTGGCATCACCACAGCTGGTACCACAGGTGCTGCATGGTCTCTCATGGAGTTGTGGCCATTGGCGTTTGGTCCTCCGTCCCTTCCTCCATGAGGGGTTGAGGTCTGGCGGTTGGGTGGACATCTGTAGCTGGCACAGCTGGTCCAATCTAAAAGGAAACCCAGGGTAATGTAACAAACAGTGACTGCCACCTTGAATTACAGTATTGGCATCATTAATGTAAATTAGTGTGCCACACCACACTGCACAAGTGGACTCTGAAGACTGCATACATCCTTTATGCCAAAGTTTTGATGAATTTGGAAACCTGTGGATTGTAGTACGGTCCACTTTTACTGTCCACATGGTTTATATATTTGACCCCATATCAGACACAGAACCACTCAGTAACACTTCACTTGACAGAAAAAAAAAAAGGTGACTCGTTTGCATTCTTGCAAAACTTTGATGAATAACATAACAAAAATGTGGCCTTTAAGATCAACCTGATAAACCCGACGAGGACGCCGGCGTCCTCATTATGTAATAATTTTGTCTAAAAATGACTCATACAGAACGATCACTTCATCTGTTATAGCTGTGTTTGGTATCATTGAACTCTGCAGTCTCCTCGTTGCAAAGATAATGCCGTTTTTAGTGTCAATAAATGTTATTACTTATAACTAAAGCACTTTTTGGCAATTCAATACCATATTATAAGTGTAAAAGTTTTGTTTGATTTCCGATCGTAGTTTTTCAAAGCAGAGGAATCATCTTCCCGAAACAAAGATGGCTTTGTTCGAATTTCCGGTGACTCTCTTTGCAATGCATTTGATTGACAGCTACAAGGCGGACCTTAGATTCGTCATTTCCGCCTTTCAGAGCATAGATCAACCTTTCCAATGACGTATTGCATGTGTAATTCGACTTTATCTGAGCCGTTTTTTGCCTGCGCGTAACGGTGCGCCCCCCCCCCCCCCCCCCCAATTGCATGTGCGCATTTACGCAGAGCGCTCAGCGGTGCAAGCAGCAAAATAACTTGTGTAAAATAAGATAACGTACTTCACGGTTAAATGGCTCAAAGTAAGTCAAAAACACGTTTTAGTGTCCAGGAGGCACTGGAGAAGATTTTTGAGGACTCTTCAGACAGTGAACATTATTCCTGCCTCCTCCCTGCTTGACCTTCATGCAATTGAGCCCTCATAACCTCAAAACCTTAACCTGTTAACGTTCCGAGGCCCGCCCTCCGAATTTCTGTAGTTTCCAAAATTAAACTGTAATTTACACAGCTCAAATGTTACGTGCGGCACTCATGCGACATATCTTTAGAAAGCTAAGATTCTTGTGATTCAATCAATGTAAACCATTTCAGGATATAATCAAAACAGCAGGTACAATCAACGCCTTTGTCACACCACAAACAAACAAACAAGGAGTTACGAAATCAACGCAACTCACCTTATGAGCGTTATAAAAGTCGTCCGATCAAAAATATTCCCACAAAAATGGTCTGGTTAAACTCACAAAGGTCCAGTCGATCCAATCCAGTAAGGTATTTAGTCCAAAATGCATTATTATACCAGAAAATATCCACAAAAACGCCACTGGTAGCTGGTCGGTGTTCACTAACTTCCACGTATTCTTCGTCATAAAACGCTTTATTCTGTGTTGACATACGTGTCTGTGGTCTTAAAATGGAGGGGGTCATCTGAACTTTCAATTGACACCTCATACAGCCATACAGCAGCTTTCCTGTCCTGTCCACAGCCTACAATAGCCAATAAGGGCCAACGTTAAAAATGAAGCCATGTCCTACTTTGCTTCAGGAAAAAACCAGCCGGTTAGAATCAATCATGCTGATGACTGACGCATTGAATAGCCAATGAAATTCTGAAAACAACGATGTGACGGTCGAGGGGGTGGAGATAACGGGGAAACAATGAAAGCCGTGCGTAAATGGTAATTAGATAGTCTCATGAACGCGCGTCATCGCGCGCCTCAGCAGGACGCCCCAGTGTGGCTTATTTCTCAGCATTTTTTTAGTTTGGGAGCGTATTTATTGTAGAAAATGAAAAGGACTGTCCAAGAAGGAAGGAGGAGGAATTTGCTCGTCGTGAAAGTGACGTGTCAGGAGAGGGGATCAGATAAGATCAGATAAGAGAGCGCACGCCTGCGCAGAAGACATTTTCTCCGTTGGAGAAGATTTTGCTCTGCATACGTAAGTATTTGACTAAATTGTGACTTATATTACAGCTTATATTATATTATTACGTGTATATTGTATCATAATTGGTAGTATTATTCATATTATTATTACGTTTTACTGTATATTTCGACATAAACAAGTTTTACTTTGAATAAATACAAAAGCCTTTGTTTGTGTGTGTGTGTGGGGGGAGGAGTATGTGTGAGTTGTTTGTTGGGGTGTGTGTGTGTGGTGTGGTTGTGGGGGGGGGGGGGGGTGTCATTGTGTAAAGTAGTACAATACAGAAAAGATGGAACATTTTGTAAATGACATTTCTTAATTTTCACATAATGGGCAGTCATCTGAGGATTCAGATGTGGATTGGGAGCCAGTCAGAAAGTGGTCACATAGAGGGTCAAAGGTGCAGATGGACATTGGCAGATGAAGGACATCTCAGTTCCACCAGCTGTGAAGGAGTACAGCCGGTATGTGCTGTATATTCAACTGTGTATTCATTTTGAAATGAAACAATTTTTGTGTTGCACATATTTATGTTTTTGTATATATTTTTTTTTTCATTGTTGTTCCAGGTGTATGGGTGGAGAGGAGAGATCCCTCTGCACCAAAGGGATTCTGGGAGACCCTCACCGAGCAGCTGGCAGAAGCAGGGTCTTCCTCCACAGCCAGACCTGTCCCACCTCCTGCTCCGCGTGGAGCACATCACATCCTGGTTTTTATCAGTGGGCAGAGGACTACTGGTAGGCTGAAGTGCAGGCACTGTCATGCTAAAACACGGTTGAAATGCTCCTCGTGTGATGTGCCTTTGTGCTTGATACCGACTAGAGATTGCTACAGTGACTGGCATGCTGCCAACCTGTAAATGGTTATAATTGTAAATATGTTCAAATATGTGAATAGTTTGCTGTGATGTAAAAGATAGTCATTTTTTAATATAAATTACATTTTCCACAACAACACTTGTTTTGACTCTTTTTATATGCAAAATTTAGCTTTATGTTTCAGTAACTTTTTTTCAGCAATATTGATAGTGAATCTGGGGATAGGGTTGGGATAGGATACCTCTTAGTGTCACCTTTCATTAGAGGCCAAGATTATGACTGTACGATGAAGCGTTCAAGAGTTATGTCCTTTTATCCGAGGTATGTGGCCATGTTTATCCAAGTGCCATTTTGGAGTCTCCAAATGGCCATTTTTGGAAACGCCTAGACATCCTCTTACAAAAACGTGTGTAAAAATACTCATTTTTAGTGGTATTGTTATCAAATTTGAACTTGCACTAGGTAAGGCTTCATGCTGTGGCCCCATTGTGTTTTCCAGCTAATAAGTCACAGCTGCACTCATCTGCAGACATCTGTTTACAAAAAAAATTCAGGCGGAAATAAAAAACTTATATTTCAGTGTGTTCAAACTTAGATTACTCAATGCTAGTAGCACTTACAGTGATTCTGACAGTTGGGGGAAAAACTTCAGAGTGTTACCTTTCAAAAGAGACCAAAACCATCCATGTGCTATAAACGGTTCAAGAACATCTTTCAATTTACTTTGGGTATGTCTTGGATAGGCGTTTTATGCAAATTATACAGGAATGGTAAGGGGTTAACTGAAACATATATTTTAAAAAGTATATATGCTCCACATGTAGTCATATATATATTTGTAGTCATCAAATATATTATGAATTGGTGGTTTTTACACAGTTATGTATGTTAGTATGTGGTTTATGGTAATACCAAAAACTAGTTGTATGTTGGGTGTATGTCCACATTTATTCCTATTATTCTTAAATTTAGCTAATAGCTGACCAAGAAGTTGACAAGACGTCACACCATGACACGTTAGGAGCTTGTAGATCTGCTATTTTTCACTACTTTTGTACAACAAACATACATACATACATTCATATATATACATACATATATATATATACACATACATATATATATACATATACATATATATATAACACATATATATATATATATATATATATATACACACACACACACACACACACACACACACACACACACACACACACACATACTAAACGTCATCATGTGACTAAAACAGACAGAAAAGAAAACACTGAATGCATAAAAGCAGTGTTTTTTGGCAGTACAACGCCATAGGTATTGATGTAAAAACTTAAGTGATTTAGATTATAATCAAGAAAACCATGGAAAATGGTAAGATATCACCTCTTAAATTAAACTCTTATGAGCAATCTTTGTAGTTATCGTTATGTTTGTCCAAATAAATGTACTTTTCGTTGTACCAGACATTAAAATGAACAAGAAACTGAATAAAACAAGGGTGGTCTAATATTTTTTTCCATGACTGTATGTGTGTATATATATATATATATATATATATATATATATATATATATATATATATATATATATATATATATATATATATATATATATATATATATATATATATATACACACAGTATATATATACACACACACACACTATACACTGCCCAACAGCGACAATATGTAGACACATTGATATTTAATAAAAAAAAGTACTTACTGTACAATTTATCACATACCAGTAGTTATTTATAGAGACATCCCAGCATTCCCGTAACAGCATCCCTGTAGTCCAGAAGCTCATCCCGTACGAGAGGCCATTTTTCCCAATACTGATCATCCACATGGCAAAGGCACCTTTTAAGCAGCATTTATAGGTAACCACTAAACAACTATGGGGTGAGGGGGCGAGGGTCGGGTCGGGTCTTATTGAGAAATAAACCTATGTACAAATGATATTTACAAAGTGGTATAGATACTGTAGATACTGTATCTAAAAAAGTCTATAGCGCAGTGAAACGTAAAAGCTGTCATCATGCTCCCTCAATGACCTGACATGGAGGGGATGGTGATCAATCAGATCACTCACATCAACAGCTGCCAAAACTTGCGTGGGAATCACACTGTATGCTAAGAAATGCCTATCAAACCATTTTGTTTCCCACTTTAACACAACAAGTTTTATTGTTGGTGTGTAGGGATGTCCCGATCACATTTTTTGGGTCCCGATCCGATTCCGATCTTTTAATTTTGATGATCGGCCGATTTCCGATTTTTTCCGATTCGATTTCATTTTTTTTGAGTGGGCAAACAGAGTTTAATTTCCTGTGCATTTTATTTCCTGTGTACATTAATAAATAGGCCTGCATCCAAGCTGAGATTAATAGCTTTTATCATCTCATAAAATAAACAATAACTTATTTAAACTAGGGATCGACCGATTATCGGCCAGACCAATTATCGGCGCCGATATTTGGCATTTTTATGTATATCGGCATCGGCCTTTTTTTAATCCAACGGGCCGATTTAAAACTAAATTATTTTGGCTCGGATGCAGCTGCGCTTCTCTGTCTCCAGCGCTGCCCCACTCACAGCGCCATCTTGATTACGCAATCCAAGCACATAGACACACAGCCAATCAGAAGCTGAAACTGTGTGCAAGGTCCTCACGGCGGAGAGATAAATTTTCTCGTGTGGAAAAGCTCCGGTGTGGACGAATGCGTCAAAAGTACGTTGGAAACTCCTGAAACTGTAATAAACATCCCAGTCCTCTGCATGTCACAACTACTAGTAACGTTACTATGAGCAAAATGCTGGCTCGTAGTAGCTCCCGAGTCCGACGCGTCTGAATGATTTGAGACAAAGCTGCTGAAAAAAATCGATATGAGAACAGTCCGTTATAGTCGAAGCGTATGTGTGTGAGAAAGAAACTCAAACTAAATTCAGTCTAGTTTTATTGCATGAAAGCGTGACGAGGATAGAGAATAGTGCGTTACCACGGGAGTAACTGCAGAGCAGCAAAGCACCGTCTGACAGAAAACAGTCGGACAATAATAACGGCTGAACTACCGAGTTATTTAATTTTATCTCTTTGTGTTGATTGAGAGATCCCAAAAATGTTAGGTGAAGTTGTCTTTGATAGTTTATTTTAGAGGCGGACCGCGAACTTTATAGCACGCCGTCGAAGCGCTGCAGCCGTCTCTCACACCGCCAGATATGATGTAATTGTTTTCGCACAACAATCAGTTCTTGAAGTGGAATTTTTTCAGTTACACTTATTCATATTTTGTTTGCATGTCTCTGCCTATGTGTGCGTGTGTGAGGCGGGGGGTGGAGGGACTGAAGTAATCGCGAATAACTGTGTGGTATTGTACATTATCTGCAGGACGGCTGTGGTGGTCTGAGGAACAAGTGACTAGAACTCCTATGTATTTTATTTTAATATGTTAAAGACTTCAGAAAATATAAAACATACATATTTAGGAAAAGTTATGTAATGGCAGACCTGTAAATTTTGTTTGGAGAAAGTTATTCACATAATAACATCCCTAACCATCTGTGAGACTGCTTCGGTGGTTCTAGTGTTAAAATATAACATTTAATAAAAAATGTAGTTAAAAAAAAAATTAAGCATGGTGAGTTGAGCATTTGTCAGCATGTGACCCACTTTTAACTTTTTTTTTCTAAACCCTTATTGCAGATGGATGGATCTAGAAATAAAAGTGCAGTGTGGCAGTATTTCAATCCATCAACAGCAGCAGGGAAGGCTCATTGCAAAAAATGCAATGAAGAAGTCAGTATGGGAGCAACTGTCGGAAAGAATAAAAACACTTCCAACCTGTGGTCCCATCTCAGAGTCCATCACCCCGAGTTATATAACATGGCTCAGAAGAAACGCGAAGTGGAATCAGCATCTCGTCAAGATGTGGCAACTTCATCACAGCCAACAATACAGGACATGTTTGATAAACAAAGTGGATAAATTTGGATAACAGGTCTAAAGTTATGGACAAACTTGTCTTGGAGATGATAGTCACTGACAACCAACCATTCACGGTGGTGTCTGATACTGGCTTCAAGCGCCTCATGGCTGCAGCAGAGCCAAGATATGCACTGAAAAGTGAGAAATATTACAGAACTGAAAAACTCCCAGAAGTTTATCACAAGGTTGTAGACAAGATCAAAGCTCTGATTCAACCAGAGAAGGCTGGCTACTTTCTCTCCTTCACCACAGACTGCTGGTCTGGTGTGACAGAGTCTCTCATGAGCCTGACATGCCATTTCATTGACAATGAATGGACAAGAAAACAGGTTTTATTAAATACAAGAGCGATGCATGGGTCACATACTGGGGAATACCTGAAGGAGACATTCCTCAATATGCTTGAGGAATGGAAGATAAGCAAAGAGCGTGTAGTTCTCGTGCTTCGAGACAACGGTGCAAATATTGTGAAGGGAATGAGGCTCGCTGAACTCCCAGACCTCAGCTGCACGGCGCACACCTTGCAACTTGTGGTGAATGATGGTCTGTCAAGTCAAAGAGCCGTCACAGATGTCATCGCAATGCTTAAGAAGTGTTCCACACATTTCCAACACTCCATTCTGGCCAAACAACGTTTGCGAAACATTCAGAGGGAACTTGGCCTACCAGAGCACAACTTAATCCAGGCTGTCCCAACGAGGTGGAACTCAATACTCCACATGCTGCAGAGAATGCTGGAGCAGAAGCGTGCAGTTAACCTCTACTCTGGTGAGTTTGGAGGATTTGCAAGCCCCAGTGCTCAACAGTGGGACCTTGTGTCTAATTTAATTGACACTCTGCTCCCAATGGAGGAAGTGACACTTCAGGTGAGTCACAGTAACTCATCAGCATCCTGCATCATTCCATGCCTGACTGTGCTGAAGATGTTACTACAAGATGATGGGGGGCCCTCCACAAGAGGCATTGGAACACTCAGGCAATCCATGAGGGAGAGCCTGGAGAAGCGTTTCTCAAAGTTGGAAGACACAAAGCCTGTGGTGCTGGCCTGTCTCTTAGATCCTCGTTATAAGAGTCATGCATTTTCATTTGACACAACACTGAGCAAAGCCAAAGAGTGGTTGAAAGAGGAAGAGGATGCTGCCACACAGCAGACCACTCAAGAGGAGCAAGCTGTCACAGAAGGAGTCAGTATGGAGGAGCAGGCTACTGCATCTGGGACGTACAGGGATGACGGAAATACCCACAAACGCAGAGAACACACATCCTTCCGCAGCCGTGTTGATGAGATGTTCAGCTCTCTGCTGGCACCCCACACTGATGACCTCCCGGCCAGCAGCTGTGTTGAGGATGAGCTACATCTGTACTTAAAGGAGCCAGTGATTGACAGGCGGAAAGGGGACCCACTTCAGTGGAGTCAGAATGAAGAGCGCCTCAAGCGACTTGCAAAACATGCAAGAAAGTTTCTTTGTGCACCACCCTCATCAGTCCCGAGTGAGCGCATCTTCAGCGAGATCTCTTCAATTTACGAGCCCAAGAGAAACCGTTTCGTTGGAGAGCACGCAGAACAAATTTGCTTTTTACACCACAACCTCGTGCTGCTTAATTGGGACTATTGACATTTAACAGTCCCATTTTTCTAAAGTTGTATTTAACTTTTTTTAATTTACTTGATATTTGAAACAACTTCAGGGAGTTATTTATTTATTACATTTTTTATTTAACCTTATAAGACATGCAACTGTGCCAAGGGCCTCCATGCACTTTTTGTTTCAACTTTTTGTTTCAGCAAAGATAAGTCATTTAATTTATGTTGAAGTTTTACTTTATTTACTGTTTATTTGACCTTTTTTTTATTATAAAAGATTCTGCTGAGCCCGTTACTCCCTGCACTTATTGGAGCTATTTATTTTTTGGTGTGTTTTTTATTTACTTGTTTTTTTAAATAAACAAAGTTAAGTGTTGGAGTTTGTATTATTCAAAATTTTTATGCCAATATGTTCACTTTTACTGCAATTGAATATCGGCTCAAAATATCGGCTATCGGCCTTCCTGACTACTAATAATCGGTATCGGTATCGGCCCTGAAAACACCATATCGGTCGATCACTAATTTAAACACTCTTCTTTCTTAACAGTGACTGTTCAACAGTCTCAGTACCAAAGAACATAGCACTTCCATTTAAATAGCAGCAGGTGAACTTGGCTAGCAGTTTAAGGCAATGAAAACACTAGCAGAATGCTTTGCAATCAATGAAATCACATCAGAATAAAAATAACATAAAATAATAACTTCACTTCTTTCAAGACCCGCTGCACATGTTTGCGCACCTTTGTGTCCTTTGTCGTTCATGTAATGACGGGAACGAGGCTCGAGGTAATTAATGAGCCGGTTAAATGCCTTGTAAATGTGCTGGTCGTCCTCAGTAATACATTCCGCGATTAGCTCTGTGATTTTTCTGTATTTCTCCGAGTCTTTCGGGAGTTTCTTTCTTTTAAAAGTTTCACAGAGCGTTTGCTGCCGAAGCTGGTGCCGACGGCAGCAGCTCTGAAGCTGCAGCCGTCGGCACCACGGCACCTGACAGAAGGCTGCGGTGATCGGTGCTGCGTGCTTTTTTAAGTGTCTGATTAAATTGGTGGTGTTGTAAACTCTCTTCTTACTTACCCCTCGTGATATATCAGCCTTCCACACATTGCAAGTCGCAGTCGAAGCGTCGGTCTTTGTAATTTTATAGTGCTGCCACACTGCTGACATTTTTGCTAAAGTTTATCCTGACGCCGCCGGTCTTGAAACTTTTAAGGTGGATACAAGACAGCGCTGCTGGGAAACCTCATTTCAGTGCAAATTATTAAATGTATATAGTTTAAAAAATATTGTTGTTTGTGTAATATGATTACTTTATTAATTTGTGTTAATCAGGATCACTTTTTGAGGAAAAAAATAATGAAAAAAAGATCGGCGTGTTATAATAATATTGATCGGCCGATCCGATCCACCTTAAATTTTTAAGATCGAAGGCTGATCGCCGATCGCGATCGGGACATCCCTATTGGTGTGTGTGATGTTTGGTCTAGTACCAAAATGGTCTTTATGACACCAAACTGGGGTTCCCCATCTGAATCATAAGACAGAAATACAGTCATGCCTGCTCGATAATCAGTTCCCTTAAAGGTAACAATGGCTGGTTCATACACTTCGCTGAAAAGTGAAATGCCAGTCAGACCACTTTGGATATCTTTAACTCCCTCAATGTTGGCAAGAAAGGTTGAGTGCCCAGGACCAACTTCAGTATTGTGGCTCATCACAGTTCCACACAGCAAATTGTAGCACTGCGCTATCTGATGGCGAAAGGCCATGGTTTTGCATATGTTTCTGAAATTGCATGTAACATTGCTGACCCGTTTAAAGAAATTGTGCTTTGCTTCGAACCTCATAGCCCAGAACTGAATCAGCGGTCCGAGCTTCTGAATGGCTCTTGGGTAATGGAGCATGAAGTGGTGTTTTGGCCTCAAATTATGGTCAGGATAGAGCTCCAGGAAGAGAGTGTGGTGCTCTTGAATGACCTTGGCTAAGTACAGTGATGCTTTAATAGTCAGAGAAGGAGAGAAGATGAACTCCATACATGACAGTAGAAGTAGGAGGAGTTTCCATTCCTTACTATGCTCAGGGATCAGGTCACCTATCATTGTGGGCAGCAACCTAAGTAGGCACCACATTTGAGCTGCTGACTGCCGCATAGCACCTTCAACGTTTTTTAGATCACTCTGGCTAATTACAGAGGGTATGTTACCCTTATCAACAAAGCCATAGTCAAAGCTTGTAATTCTGTAGTTAAGCTTGTCAAGTGTTAGGTGTTTCTGCTCAATCAGGGAATTCAACACAAGTTTGACTTCTAGTGGCCCTACGCCTTCAAGTATATCATGCATGATGTCAGGTGCCATGTTGTCAGTTACATGATAGAAAGACAGTTCATTCAAGACACTGCCTCTCTTCAGGCCTGTAAGTTTTGGGTTGGCTGTGAGCAAATCCGCTTCATGACTACTGAGATCACGCAAGAGAGTAGGATCTTCCACTGTCTGAGACCTCAGGATATCCTTGTGTGCTCTGCAAAACCGACACACATAATTTCCAGAGAAGCTTTCAGTATAGCCAAGCATGGCATTCAATCCCAAATTATCTCCCACTACCTGAACCAGTGTAAACCTCACAACACCTTGGAAGTTGGGGGTATCAACAGTGATGCCATCCCTCTCGAGACACTTGGGGCCCGATCTTGCACCTCCCATTACCCAATACCCAAAACCCATTACCTGCAAATCACAGATTTAGGAGCCGAAATGCAATCTTCCACCTCCCAATACCCAAAACCCATTTTGCCGTCTCCCTTAAGCACATTGTGGGCGCGGCAATGGGCGTGTCACTAGCGCTTTCCACGAATTCGGTATCTTGCGGTACCTGTACTTCGCAGATTTTGGGTATTGGGTAATGGGTGGTGTGACCACCCATTACCCAATACCCAAAATCTGCGAGACACCAGTACCGCAAGATACCGAGTTTGTGGAAAGCGCAACTGGCATGTCGGCGCGTAAAAGAGCGCGTCCAAATCCTGTCATTGCGCGTCCACCCAGTCACATGTGGACTGCACAACCGGCTCTACCTCTCGATTATGCATCACTGTATTACTTTCATACATTATTCTCTTAAGGGCAGATGATGTCTGTACAGCTGTGACATGATCTCATTCAGATGTTTGCTGTGGAGGAAACGAGGAGATCACAGAACTCTGTGTGTGTGAAAAAGCACCGCTCCCAGCAACTATGCGTCTTGGCGCAGCTGTGCGTCTTTGCGCAGGGGATATGTTCAAGATAACTCAAAAAGTTATGGATGGATTTTGATGACATTTTCAGGAGTTGTCAGAAATGTGAAAAGGAAGAACTGATTTTATTTTGGGTGTGATCCGGAAGAAATCCTGGATTCTGGATCACTTTCAAATTTTCGATAACATTGCGCTGTTTAGTTGTTTCTTGAACCCTAAAGCAACCACAACTGCTGTGCTTGGCGGAGGTCTGCGCTCTCCGATTGCTTTTCTAGTTAATAAATGCTTTCCTGGAAGCTCACCGGCTCTATTTTCTGAGCAGTTTGTTGGAACTTCTTGGAGTACAAAAGAAATGATTAAATCATTTGCTCCACATTAGTTAAAGCTAGTTATGTATATATCAGTGCAGAGGAGGAGGAGGAAAAAAGAGGAGGAAGCTCTACAGCACAGTCCCAGACCAGCTGCCCATGAGAGCTGCTCTGATCTGGGTGAAAAGACGTTCCATGGCAGTTTGCAGGTACTGCAACCTGCTCTTAAAGGCAATGGCTACTGACGCACTGATTGGTTAAACAGGTGGAACGCCCTAACCACTCCTATGCATAATGTGTGCATGACATCGTGGATTTCGCAGGTGAGATCGTGGGTTTTGGGAGGTGGAAGATTGCGTTCTTCGTGGGGGAACGCCCCTCCCAATACCTTTTATCCCTTAATAGCAGGTTTTGGAGGTTTGGCGCAAGATCGGGCCCTTGATCTCTTCTACTATAGGGCGCAGCACTGCATCAAGGCCATAAGTATTTGCGTCAAGGGATTTGTACACTGCTAAAAGAAAGTGAGACTGCAAACGTGATAGCAGGTGTGGTGGCAAGCTCTTTAGGGTGAAATATATAAATCCCAACCTGTGAACTGCAGTCTTACTGCCCAACGGGTTCACAGTCTCCACATCATCCTGGTAAATCACAATTGGGACTGAAACCTCTTTTAACAACAGTGGATGTGTTTTACAAAAATCTCCATCAAACAAATCTTGAAGAGCATCACTCTCCCTTTGCTGCCAATCTAGCATGGCCTGTAAAACCCCTGGAATTTCAAGTATCTTGGTTAGGAGTTGCTTTAGCGGAATACGCTGATATGAGTCAGGAACTGTGACTTGCCGGACAGTGCCAGTGGCTGAGGCCCTTCGTTGCACAATGGACAACCCTAGGGCCCTAGGGAAAGTCT
This sequence comes from Hirundichthys speculiger, assembly GCA_018398805.1. Taxonomy (NCBI): domain Eukaryota; kingdom Metazoa; phylum Chordata; class Actinopteri; order Beloniformes; family Exocoetidae; genus Hirundichthys; species Hirundichthys speculiger. The sequence continues at coordinate 367 of JAGFBZ010002463.1, read as the reverse complement.
GCTCCACTGGCTCTATTAGGAATCCGGAATGAGCAAAATATTCCTTTTGCTTATAATCAGTTTCCAGTCTCTTGAAAGGCTCAGCTAATAATGAGAAATCCACACCAAGCTCCTGTACCTTTTGGGATTGATCAAGACCAAAATGGCGAAATAAAGACATAGTCTTTGACTCTAGTTTGCTCACAATGTCACCAACTAAACTAGAGGTGTGTTGAAGCATAAAGTTTAAGTTGGAGTATGTCAAATTAGATTTAGACCTCAGATGAGCTAAAAAAAGGGCCACCCGGTTGGTCATGTCCACTTGCCCTAATCCCTCCCATTCATCCTCTTCCTCAACTTCCTCATCTCCCTGTACTGGCTGAGAAAA